>CAUYON010143456.1:0-89227 GCA_963573935.1 Arctocebus calabarensis | reverse complement strand
AAAACCATAACAGGAATTTTTCTGCTGTTTCCTGAATAATAACTTCAAACTTTCTTTTGGCTCACAGGTGGTCTGTGGTTGGCTGTCTTCACTGTCTGCCTCAGTTGGAGATGGAGGGTTCCAGGACTTTACTCGTGAATGATGTATGCAGGAATCGACTCCTATAACTTCAGCAGCTTTTGCCTTACTAGTAGGAATCCTTTTTCAAAGCACGCTGGGAACTGCTATGCTGTGAGGCCAAAACGCAAGTTCGCCACCACACAGACCCAGGAACTCTGTGCTCAACGACATTGTTACCAAGTGGATTAAGCAAATGCCAAACTGTAGTTAGAAGGCACCTGAGATACGCCTTGGTACCCTGAGGCGGACACCATGAGCCAGTGTAAACCTGCCCTGCCTGCTTTAGCACTACTTCAGCTGACTTCGAAGACCTTTTAGCTAAAATCTCTGTCTGGAGGAGAATGTAATGGCATTAATGTAACACGGCTGTATGAGGGTGCTTGATGACTGCGGGGCTTCTTGCTGGATTTGTTTCCGAGGGAACACGCCAGGCGAGGGAAGCGGGGGCCTCCCTCACCGGATGGGACTCAGAGCTGCTCTGGGGCTGGCAGGTGCAGGGAGCCTGGCTCCCAGGAGCGTGTGCGCAGAGGCCCTGTCCCGAGAAGCCGCAGCCGCCTGCAGGATCCCGCACGGACCCTGAGAAACTGCAAAGCGGCCTCCGAGCAGCCTGTCCACCTCGCCCAGCCCTCGGCCGAGTCATTCCGTGGGCTCCCAGCTCCACCTAAGTTTAGAGGGCGGTTTTTCTACATACTGTCCCAGAATGTTCCAGAAACAACCTCTCAGATCAATATGGACTGAGAAGAACAAAGCAAGAACAGCTGGGCCTTTTCAGCTCTTGTTAAGAGAAAATTCCTGGAGCGGTCTGGAGAACTGGAGAGGGGAGCCATGACCTGGCATCTTCCGCACTGCTCTCTCCCTCCCTCACTGCTGCGTGTTTCCCAGAGGACGCGACACCTGCGGAGACACGGCCTCACGGGACACTGCTGCCGCAGAGACAGTGCGGTCTGTGACAGCCGCCTCGGAGCAGCTGGACTGGTAGGCGGTTGTCGCTGGAGGAGGCTGGGTTTTGTTCTCTCATGGGCCCTGGGCCTTCTGCTTCTAGCGCTTCTCTCTAGTAGGCCTCAGTGAGTTTTGACTGCTGCCTCATTGTTACCTTCTCTCTTTCTTTCTTTTTTAAAACAGAGTCTCACTTTGTCACCCTCCCGGGGTAGAGTGCTCTGGCCTCACAGCTCACAGCAACCTCCAACTCCCGAGTGGCTGGGTCCACAGGCGCCCGCCACAACGCCCGGCTATTTTTAAACCCAGGATTTCACTCTAGCTATGCTGGTCTCAACTCCTGAGCTCAAGTGATCTACCTACCGCGGCCCCCAGAGCGCTGTGATTTCACCATGCCGGGCCCTTTCCATGTCTTCTTCCCTCCCCCTCCCTCAATTCTCTCCAATCTCCCCTCCCCAGTATTTTCGAAGTGTGGACTCCATGTACTTCTACTCAGTGACCACAACCAACAGTAGAATAAAACCATAATTTCTGAAACATAAAAGAAACAGAAATTAAAATAAAAACAAGTGAAAATAAACAAAACCACTACTAAAGAATTTGGGAAGAGAAGTACCTTTTTAATAGATATATAATTTATAAAACAATAACTCTAGTGTTTCTAGAAAGTGGACTTAGCATCTTTATAACTAGTTACTTGAACTTGATAAAGAACAGATACTTCTGCTTTCTGTTCTTTCTGAGTTATGGTTATAATTAGTAAGGCCAAATTCTAACGTAGAGGACTATAATAAAACATTCTGGGAATATTAAAATAATTGTCCCAAAGCCTTTACAAATTTTAGGCCAGTTATTCTATCTGAAACTCTGCCCAAGATATACACCACAATGAATAATGTGTTGCTGTGAAAGCTTTTGGGATGAAATAATGAACTTTGGGTGCTGGAATATTTGATTTACTGGATTTTTGCTCTTCTCCTATTTCTCTTGCTAAACATTCAGACTGAGCCTTCACTGTGATTATCTAATCTTCCTCCATTCTTGGAAGTTCAGCCTCTATAAATAGCGGGGAAGGAGACCCTCCTGATTTTTAGGGTGAATATTTAGCTCTGAATTAAATGAATGTTTAAATCTCTAAGACATCCAGTAGTGTTGAATTTGGCTGGATACCTCATGGTTATAATATTTTAAGCCTTTAAAAATACACAGATTCTCAAATAGTAACATGTTTTTTCCCTGACTTTTTTTCCTGCCTAGCAATTTTGTTATTACCCTCCCTGTCTACTTCAAACAAATCGTATGCAGTTTACCATTCTTGCAGCATATGGCTGCTGCCTAGAAGCACTTTGTGTGCCTTGGCAAACAGCCATGTGCAACATTGAAGAATGATTTCCTGGATGCATAGTAGAGAATCTTGCTTGTATTTTTCTACTTGAGTTCAACTTTTAAGGTAGGATTGGGTTAGGTATTTTTTTTTCTTTCCTCTCTTCGCCCTTCTTTTCTTCCTTCCCCCCCTCCCTCTCTTCCTTCCTTCCCTATTTCGTCTTTGCAGTCTTTCTTTCCCCTAGGTAGAGTAATTTATGCCATCCGTATCCTCAGAGAGCCTCCTCAAGCAATGGTAATGTAATACTCATGGAGATAACCCCAGGTGTCCCCAGCTTATGCCTTCTCCTGAATCCCCACCTATTTTTCAAATCATTTTGAGTAAGGACCCTTTAATGTTTTGCTTTATACTCTAGTCTGCAGAGAAATCCTCAAAGCAGAAAATGTGTTGGTTTATAAGCCTCATCACCCATATTGAGACCCTCTGTGAATTTCTGTTTTGGAAAAATAATAGTTTTTATTTAGCATTAATTGAAATGAGGGTTGGGTATAATTTCCTGCTGCAAAGGAGGGAGTTTGGAAGGAGGGAGCCAGATGCTTCGAGAACATATGCAGTGAGACCAAGAAGTGAATATTCTGTCTTGAGACATTTGTAGCAAAAGAGTTGGGGGACCAGGGCACAGCCTGTTTCCAGTCTGAGATCCCTCAGCCCGTCAATCCCTTGCTTCCTTTCCCACTTCCAGTCCTTTCCTTACAGAGTGGGCTGCCTGGCCATGGAGGAGGCTGCAAGGCAATGGGCTGAAGCAGTCGTTTCCCTTTCCTGTTTGGGGTCTCTCGTGACCATCTTTCTGTCCATGCTGCCTGCACCGACTTGCAATCTAACCCAACAGCTGCCTTATTGTCTGATCAGTTGGTTGAATTTGTTGATTTGCCACTGGGTTACTTATTTTTGCTCTATGCAATGATAGCCTAAATACTAATGTTCTGAAACAACTTCTGATTCTTTAAGCTTGAGTCTATCATAGCCTTAGTGCAAGTAAGAGATATATTTTGATTAGCATCTAAATATATTGCATAGAGAAAAATCCATAAAAGAGAGAAATATATGTGTAATATATACATTTATATACACACATATAAAATATATATGTATATATGTGTATATTACATGTGTATAAATGTATTTATGTTCTCGTACATATATACACATACTCATAAACACATATCCATATATTAGATACATATACTGTTTGAATGGAACCTGGACATCCATAAATTACTATGGAACTTATTAAACTATATATGGAAATAAATAGAACATCACATTTTCAGTATTTGGATATTGTAGTAGAAGTCTTTACACACCAAATCTTATTGTTGATTAAGACATTGACTTAAGTATCATCTAAGGAAAGATTATATGAATTTGCTATTGGTATGTGTTGTTGTCATTTGGGAAAATTATACTGTCAACCAGTCTTAAATGGAAAAGCTCCAAATTAAGTTGAAAATTGGGAACAAATAGCAAAGGCTGAATTAATATGCTCTGTGTAACATTAAAAACTGTCTTGATTTTAATTCTCTTCCATTCGATGTGGCTACCTTTTATTGCCTCTTTCAGAAGACAATCTTTTATGAGGAAGGTGCCAAGAGTCAAGAATAGCCTCTGAAGACATGGTGAGGCCTAGTCCACACCTTCCAGACTGGTGTCGGTCATCTCCAGCAGGTGGGGCCTGGCCAAGGCCCCTGGAGACAGCTCCCCAGCTGCTGCTGGAGGAGGTTGCCTACTGGACTCACCTCCGGGCACCCCAGTTGACCCTTGCCCATCTGCTGGGGATGGTGGCACAGGGCCACTCAACTCCACTCCCTGTAGGGGGGCCTGGGCTGGGGACTCAGGGGTCTGACCTGAAGCTTCTGCCCCTGGCTTGCAGAACTGCTGCCGAGCTTGGGCTTCAGTGGGGAGACCCTCACCCTGGGCTTTTGCTTCTGACCCTGTAGGGAGATTACTGGTGATGGAGCGAGGTTCTGTCTCACTATCTCCTGGGGTTTCAGTCTGAGAAGTTGGGGGAGGCAAGGGACTCTCTGACTCCCCTGAATTAGCCAGATGGGGTTGCTTTGGCTCCCTGAGTGTAGTGTTACAACTCCCATGAGGAATGCCCAATTCTGGTTGGGTTTCTTTGGACTCTGGTGTGGTTGACTCTGGATGATGAATTACCATGAAGGCCGTGGCCAGATTTTGCACAGCATTTTGCACACGATCGGCCTCTTCTGGATCAATCTCTTTATCCACAGAGACATTGGACTCTGGCTCTTCATCGGAGGTGTGCTGACTTTGGTCATCCTGTTCAGACGTTTTTGCCTCTCTGATTTTTTTGTAGAGTTCATTTCTCTCTTCTTGTAAAGCACGACAGAGGTTCTCTAGTCTCCCAATTTTCATCACGAAGCACTCATATTCTTTAGCTCTGAGGGCTTTCTGTGATTGGAACACACACACACACACAAACAGACATGAAAAGCAAAGTTGCCAGGATGCTCTCTGGAGACAAGCAAAATCATTTATTCTGGAATTTGTCTGTTAGGCTCTGGGACCTGGCCACAGAGTGGTGGTTGAATAGACATTGGGTCACAGAGGCCATTTTTTTTTTTTTTTTTTGCATTGTGTGCTACACTGGTAGAATTTTAATTAGGATAGACTGTTTATTTAGGATAAGGAAGATGGCAAGGCTTCTTTCTGCTTTGGTCCAGAGCCTTGCATATCTTAAAGTAGATGAATTTTCTGCTTTTAAGACTAAGAAGCCAGAAGCAAAATTTGTAGCAAGATGAATGAGATGGATTGGGAGCTGGCCCTCAGCAGTGCCTAATCTATTCTATGAATAAACCACTATGTGTGAATCCAGCAACAATTTGATTTATGTTGATGAGTAATAAGCATATCTCTTTGGAATTGGTTGCAATTTGGGATGAATTGTTTAGAACAGTAATTACTACCATAGAAACTCACCACATACTAATTCACAATGCTGGCTGTTTAAATTGTTCAGAAATGTTGGTGTATTTGTGCATGAAAATGTTCCTATTTATCTCACTCCTTCACCCCTACCCTACAGTTACTCTTTACCATTAAGACCTTTTTTAAAAATTTGTTTACATGGAGAGACCTTTACCTGTAAGGCCTGCCTCTTAGGTCAGGGGGCCATGTATCTTTGTCTTTAAAGTATCAAAACCTCATCAACACCTGCTTGAAATAAGTATTTAAATGTCTGTTATAGAATTTAAAGAGATATATCTTCATACCTGTCTATAAAATAGTACATAGAATGAGCAGTTGGGCTGGTTTCTTCTTTTGGTATATTCAAATTAGTTAATTAACTTATTCTGTGATGTACCAGAAATTCAAAGTAAAGTAAGCCACTCATCCTACCCTTAAGTGGTTTCATGGAAGGTAATTTTTCCAAGGACCAGGGGATGGGGTGGTATTAGATTCTCATAAGAAGCGTACAACCTATTCCTTCCCATGTAGGATTTGTGCTCCTGTGAGAATCTAAAGCCTCTGCTGATGGGGCAGGAGGGGAGCTCAGGTGGTGATGGGAGCGATGGGGAGGGGGTGTAAATACAGAGGAAGCTTCGCTTGGCTTGGCTCACAAGCTGTTCCGCCTTCTGCTGGTAGCTCCTTTCTAACAGGCCATTAGCAGGTGGGAGGTGGGTGTTGGGGGCCACACAGCAGCTTGAAGGAATTTACTGGTGTGTTGCTGCTCTGGGGAGAGCTATTGAATCAATAAGTAAGCTTGTGACAAAGCTTTTCATGAGTCTAGACCCAATTCTAAATGACCTTTGCTCTTAGTATTTTTATTACAATTTAACATGTCACTTCTCCAAAAAATTCAGCTCTTTTTCAAACATAATCATTTATACTATTATCAGTTATCATATTCTAAGCATGAAGATTTTGACTGAACATGAAGGATGAAAACTGAGGGGAGAATTTCCTCACCTCTTCAATCATGTCCAAGAGGGCTTTGTTACAGTTCTCAAACCGGGCTTTCCACGTGGCTGTGTCCTTTTCCAGCTTCTTCATTTTCTTAGTTGTCTACAGAAATTAGAGCATTTTAGTGTTAATCTTGAAGAGTTACTATCTCCAGGAAACTATTAATCCCATGTGTGACATCAAGGGAAGTCCTTCTGTTACCAGCTGCTGAAGCAAACAAACGTTCAGTGTCAAGAATGAAGATTGCAGGAGAGTCGTGATTTATTTCCGAGCCATCTGGGTCAGGGGTGAGCAAACTTATTTGCACCTGAGCCAATTCAGGAAAAAGGAAATTACTCAGGGGAATGATGTTTTGTCATTGCTTTTTCTTCCACTTAAAAGAAGAATATCTTTATGGAGTCCCACGAATAAGCTTGTCATTTAGGGTATTTGCTTTATTGAATAGGAGACTATGACAGTGAGAAAGCTGTCCTGGCTTTTAGCCATTAAAATGTTGATAGCATCTGGGCACATTTGGGAAGTGGCCATACAAAAGCAGCTTTCAATTTTCTCAGTCTTTACGTTTGTAGGATGAGGTAAAGTTTACAAAATGCAATTACATGCATTATTTATTTCATCCTTGGAAACAGTCCCACAAGCAAGGTCCTATTTTTGCCCCCATTTTATAAATGGGGGAAACTGAGGCTTAGAGAAGATGAATTAATAGAATTAATTAATAGAATGTGAGTTAATAGAATTCACATAAGAGCAGAGCTGTAGTTATTTTATTCCATTGAATGCAACATGTGCAGAGTATCTGCTAGTCCCCAGGCCTAGCGCTGGGTGTAGGGGATAGTGGAGTGATAAAATGTGGCCTGTTTTGTTTGCAACTGAGACTACTCACATTCTTGGTTATAGGACCTCCTCTCTGCGTGGGTAAAGTGAACAGCAAGACATGCAATCAGGTGTGATTTCCCTGGATGAACCAGATCTGTGCACTTGCTGTCTGGTGCTCACCTGCCCGAGGCAGGGTCCCCACAAGGCCAGATACTCGGCCCAGATTCTCAGCCCCTGGCTGTATAGAGAAGCTAGATTTTTAAATTTTGATCACGCATTAACCTGGTTAGTAATGTATAAGCTTTTTAAGCTCATTGATCCCTTTAAGAATTTGATGAAATCTTTGGGATCATATTTCAGGAAAATTCGAACATGCACATCAATATTCTTTTTTGCTAATTTCCAGGGTATCCCTGGGTCTACTACTTAAGTCTATAAATAAACTCCAGATTAAGAACTCCTGGTTTAATATTTATTCCAACCTTAAAACTATATAATTTAGAAGTAAAGACTTTTTTCTGTTCTAATATTTATTTTAATCTTAAAATTCTAAAAGTTCAAAAATATTTTTTTAAATGCATAGATTTATCCTAGAATGGGAGAACTGTAACTTTTTATGTTTTTTGAGACACAGTCTCACTCTGTTGCCCAGGATAGAGTGGTATGGTGTCAGCTTTGCTCACAGTAACTCCCAGGTTCAAGCAGTTCTTCTGACTCAGCCTCTGGAGTAGCTAGGACTATAGGTGTCCCCACAATGCTCAACCAATTTTTCAATTTTGGTAGAGATGGAGTCTTGCTCTTGAGTGATCCTACTGCCTTGGTCTCCTAGAATACTAGGATTATAGTTGTGAGCCATTGTACCCAGCCAGTACTATAAGTTTTAATAAGTGGCAACCTTATTAAGTTTGCTGACTTAATTGTGAAATTTGTCAGATTATTTTATAAAAATATTTTTGAAAGGATGCTTTCTCCACTTAAAAATGATTAATGCCAATGCCTGCTCAGAAACAGTTCTGATTCTGTTTGGAAAAAAACTGAATTGAACGAGATTCAAGCATAAGATCTAGTAATAATAGTAACTTTAGATTCTTAAAAAGTGTAAGACCCTTCTAAAATACATCAATTTATTTGACCTTTACCAACTTGTAAGGTAGGCAGGAGATGTAAAATATCTCTACGGATTTAAAAAAAAAATTCTGGGAAGCAAAATGATTTTATCCAAATCATTATGAATGATCCAAATGAATAAGAATACACCAGAATTTGAATTCAGGATTGCATTTTCTTTCACCATATCACACATCTTCCCTTCTAAGAAGGCTCCTATAAATGGTATTTCCTACTCTAATATTCTCCTTTTGTATATTTGTATAAAAGTTTTTTTAATATTTAGATTAGATATTTTTTGACTTCAGAATATACAACATAATGTTACAATGCTACCTCTTGTGTTTTTCTTTTTTCTTTCAAAGCTGTTTGTGGAGTAGGAAAAGAATTCTTCCTGAGAGTGAAAATATATGCTAGCGTTTTTGGACTCTTGCTCAGATTAATTCACCAGATACTTACCAGTAAAAAAAATGCAGTCCTAACCTCCTATAAACATTTCATGACTTCATGAAACGTGCTGAAATATCTTAGTGAGAGAAAAATAAAACCAGTGGAGAATTGCCTGTCAAGGTAGAAAATGTCAATATTTTGTGGGCGGCTGGCAATACTCACTTTATCCATTTCCTGTTTGAAAGTGGCAAACACTTCGTTGCTCTTTGTCAGTGTGCTCTGGAATTCTTCAAACCTTCCGGAGTAGAGCTTAAGCTGCCAACAGGGGGAAGGGGAGAGCTATTTTAGGGCTGCTTTCAGAATGCATCCAGGACAAAACAACATGTCATTGTTCGTTATTTGGGAAGAAAAATGACCTCTCACAAAAGGAATTCTCAGTACGATGTTGGTAACATGTTATTTTGTTTACTACAAGATCAGCCTAGGTCAGTGAGCATGATTCAAGTGCCTCTTTCAAGAAAAATGATATAAAGGAAATAGAGCAAGAAAATATGAAGCACAAAAGCACAAAATGACGTATCAAATATACCATCATCATTTCATTACACCATAAACTTGTATCAAGTGCCTGAATGTTCACTGGGCACTGAGCATGTGTGCAGACTATGTATTCAAAAGTATTTATCGCTGGGATCCTGCTTTTAAGGGACCTCTACTTCTCACGGGAAGCCATTCTCAAAGACAACTTGCCTACAGGACAGTGGCTACAAAGCGCCAAGTCAGTTAAGGACAGCAGGTGATCAGAAAAGGTGACCATGGCAGGTGATCATGTGAGCCACATGTTTGTGGAGAAGGTGAGCCTCGAATTTGGTCTTTAAGGAGAGGAGCAAGGCAGACAAATAATAAAGGAAATATAGGCTGGACATGGACTAGCCTGCCACCATCACACAGGTTGTACCCCTCTCCAAGCAATTGCCATTTCTGTTTTAGACCACATCGTCTTACTTATTTGTGAATAGCAGTCCCCTTCCCGTTAAAATCGGCTTATTACACCAACTTTCTACTGACGGAAGTAACGAGTCTTGAGGAAGGGGCGACCTTCTCTAATTTGCACAAAAGCATCCCCCCATCGCAGGGGTTAGCACTGCTGTGTATGTGGCTCACCAGAGGGATATACAGGAGAGCCTCTGGGTCTCCACATCCTTAACCCCAACACTGCATTTGGGGCGGCAGTGGGGCAGTGCAGGGAAGGAAAGTGTGTCAATACTTGGTTGTTAGTGACGGTAATAAAACAATAAAATCTTGCTTTTGAAAGTAATGTTAGGGTAGCAGGTTTTGAGTGAGTGGAGACTTAGTGTGCATGATTCACATTAATATAAAGTCTCCATTTTCAAATGAGTCTTTGGTTCTCTTGAGTGGTTTTTTTTTTTTTTGAGACAGAGTCTCAAGCTGTCACCCTGGATAGAGTGCTGTGGCATCACAACTCCCAGCAATTTCCAATTCCTGGGCTCAAGCGAGTCTCTTGCCTCCGCCTCCCAAGTAGCTGGGACCACAGGTGCCCACCACAATGCCCAGCCATTTTTTGGTTGCAGCCGTCATTGTTGTTTGGCCGGCCTGGGCTGAATTCGAACCTGCCAGCTTAGGCGTATGTGGCTGGCGCCTTAGCCTGCTGAGCCACAGGCGCCGAGCCGGTTCTCTTGAGTGTTTAGATCAATACCAAGTTCTCACATGGGCACAAAACATCCCATGTGAAGAAGCAAACTTTTGGCATCCAGGAATGAACAAGAACCTGCGGCTGCACTGCTGGACTGGAAGGGCATAGGCTGACAACTGTAGTGCCAGTGGGACTGTATTTTCCCCCCAACTTCTAGTGGGACTGGCTTTTGTACAGAGGAGCACCTGATTGGAAGCTGGCAGGTTGGAGAGTTCCCAGGCTTGGGAATACGTGTGAATCAGACAATCCCTAGACCCTAGAAAACTGCTTATCTAGAATGATTTCTTCTCCAATAATTCAGAATAGTACAGGTTGTACTGCAGTCAACAACAATAACAAAATGATAACATAACTCCTGTCCATAGAATATATATCACCCAAGATAAGTCAGCAATGGCAGCTGACCATTGTTTTGAAATCACTCATTAGTGAGTGGGGGCATGAGGGAATTCAAGGCTGGGAGGCTGCCATTAGGTTTACAAATACACACACACTCACACACACACAGTGCACAAAACAATATTTACTCTTATGTGGAACATACTCTGACATTGTAGTCAATTGTGTTTCATGTTTTTTCAACATACCGGCTGGGGTCCGCTGAATTGATTTCAGGTCAAGCTCTTAGTTTGTGACATTCTGCCCCAGGGTAAACTCTTGTGGGGCTGGCTACCTACAATGCACATTATCCATTGGTCCAGGGTCAGAACAGCCCCCTCCCCCCTCCCGTGGATCTGATCACTTTCTATCACAAAACTTGTTCGTTTGTATTCTCGGCCAAGTATCTTCTGTTCACTTTTTTTTTCTTCTTCCTCATTCTTTTTCCAACTTATTTGTAATTCCAGCAGAATTACACAGGGGCCTCAGATCCTGTGGTGTCCTGAACTGGCCCCCCCCTCTTGCAGCCTTGCTTTTTTTCCTGTTGGACCTTTCTGTCAGGTGGTAAACCTGTGTGGCTTACATATTTCTTAGCTAACTAACCCTAACATTCTATTCTTATAGTAACTTATTGGATATTGGCTAGGTAGTGTTTTCCTCTGACTGTTGTGCTGACATGAAGCACGTGTGGTTGGATGTGTCATGTTCCCACTCTTAGGCTAGTATTTCAGAGAAGCATGGAAGGGACATCCAGAGGTCATGTGTAGTATTTCCCCTGCCAGAAGCAGAAATAGATACAACCAATTCTTCGGTTAGAATGATAATAATTGCTTCAGTATTTCACTTTTGAATGAGCCCAGTGACAAACCCATTCTTTTAACTTAGCAGCAATTTTTCATTACAAACATTGACAGAGTAAAGGAAACAGAACTGTGACCCGGTTGATCATAGAACATCTGTGAGCTGTGGTCTGAGAGTAAGTCCTGTCACAAGTCTGGTCACAAGGGCTCCGCTCATCCTATGTAGGTCTGGTGAAGAGTTCAGATGTTAAAGACCATGATTACACACTTCAAACAATTTACTGACTGGCCTTTCCCCCGGGAGAGTATTTTGTGTCTGGAGTCAGACATTGCTGACTTTCCACACCTACTACTGTCTTCATCCTTATTGATCCAATGAACACTCTATTTGTAGTGACAATTGTAACCCATTGATCATCTCTGACACTTATTCTATTGCCTCGGTTTGTATAATTGAAAGCCAGACATCTCTTCCCTAAGCAACAAACATGCTCCCAACCGGCAAGCAGTTGTCTTATGCCTGAAAAGTGACTTTTGTCTAGGAAAGCAACAAATGATGTCTTTAATCTGCATCTTGCTCAGATCTTAAAAATGGGATGAAGGACTTGGCCTCCTGCCATTGGAGACTGTATGAAACCCAGGGAAGTGTTCGAGTGCTATGCAAAATAACCCATGATGGAGGTTTTTTGTTTATTTTTTCAAGATGTAAACATGTAAAAAACACAGTGTGGTCATTAAGTTCATGTGCAATTTACTACATTAAACTATTTTAAATTGCACACAAACTTTATGGACACCTTGTACAATGTTAATACTCTTTATGGGGAACTTGTTTAAACGTTATTACACATATGGACTTGAGACCTCTATTTTTCTTCTTGATGCTTAACTAATTATTGCAGTTTTGATTGGCGATAAAAGAGGACGACAAAGGAGGGTCCTTGCAACTAGCAAAGCTGCTTGTGTGGAATACCAGAAAAGGGGACACTGTCAGATTAGCTTAGGGCCACACCACTTCTGCTCCGGAGTTCTCTGTGCTCACAAACTGGAGCTGAATGGAGTCATGAGATCATCTTTTCCAGGGGTTTTCAACGTTTTTGCTCATATTTCTTCATATGAACACTTACCTGTGAAATACTACTAATACTGGCTCATGCACTCATTGACGGTTTGCTCCTTTTTGGACATTATTATCACTAGATCGTGAGTTCAGTTAGGCAGAGGTTTTCTTCCCTCCTGTTGATTGCTATGTCTCCAAACCTAGAACCATGCCTAGCACTTAGTAGGAGCTTGATAATTACCTGCTGCTTGAGATAATTATGCTTATTAAGGGCCAGACACGGAGCCAACTGCTTTGTGTGTATCATTTGAAAACAAATTGCATATATTGCACATTCATTAAGTTGCTTTTCTTTTAAAAATTTAAACATATGAATAAATGTCACCCACAGATGCTACGCGAGAGTGGGTCTAATGTCAGATCGCAGGTGCTGCCTATGTGCTGTTGTTTTGAAGACACTGAACTGTAATGGGCCTCTCAGAGATTGGAGGCCTCCTGCTCGAAATCATTGATTCATCACAGCAGCTTCACTCTGCAGACAAGGACATTTAGGCCCAATGAGTTTTAGGTGAGACCCACAGGGCCACACAGCTTTTCAGGGGAAGAGTGGGCAATCTGCCTGGAGCATGGGCTCGGGGGAATGACAGCAAGTCTAGAATCCAGGCACATACTTTTTCAGGTTTGAGGGGGTACAGGTGGGAAATTGGATCACACCCTTATGTTCTTATTACACCTCAGGTCATTAAAGGCGTAGCTTGTCGTGCCAACTGAAGGAGTCACTCTGTAGCCCAGAGTTTAACTGTATTAATCAACTCCTCATTTAGCATGGGGATGTAGAGACGGCATGTCACAGATGGTGTGAACAGGGCACGGCTTCAGATGGTGTCCACTGTCCCCCTCCAGGCTCTGTGCTGTGAATGAGGTAGAACCCTGGCTTAATTCTTGGGGCTCTCCCCTGCAGATGGTGGGGCCACACCTCCTTCCCCTGCCGCCTCCTGGGTGTAGCAAGGGCACGGTGACTGCCTTGAGGACATCCTGAGTTTGTCACTCTGGGTCCTCCCATTCTATTGATAGTCAGAAACGTGATAGCTCTAACCTCTGTGTAATTAGTACTTCAAAACTGTTCCTACATATATTATCAGAGAATAGCTCAGACTGGGGAAAAATTGATGTTTTTCATATACACATTGCAAAAGTATGCATTAAGAAAGCAAGATACGACGATGTTCTCTGTGCTTTTGTCTATGCAATGGCATAATTTGCTTTTTTCTTTTACAATGAACAAATATATATACTTTTTACAGTGAACATATTCAGTCAGCACATAAACATTTACAAATCTTAAATTAATTCTGCCTAATTTGGGAGGCTTATGATTTCCTCACCTTTTCCAAATTTTCTCTGTGTGATCTCACAGTCATTTTAGCACTGGGGCATTTTCCCTGGCAGTGGAAATGTGGCCTATGGCAGGATGGTTCTCCTGGGACCCACAGGGACCATTTGCCCAGAAGGGCCCAGTCCCAAAGCAAGGGGGAGATGGATTGGCCTGTTTTTTCCCCAGTGTCAGCTGTGGTGTGAGGCTTTTTTTTTTTTTTTGAGTCTGAAATAGGAATCCCCAGAGTCTAATTGAAGCCTACAAATGACATCCAGAAGCCAAATCAAAATGGTATCTGACTTGCCATCCACTTCTTATTATTCACAGGCCTCAAGGACAACCTCTGAAAGCACAAAAACTTGGGTGCTATTTTTCTCCTTTTCTAAAATTATAAATAATATCAAGGTGTGAAGGCATTTTAAGAGTTACCAGCCATAGATGGTGCATCCAAGCAGCTGGTATTTTCTTCTTACGTCAATAGGGCCCAGGGAGAGGAGAGAGGGAGGAAGCCTAGAGGGACAGATGGACAGATGGAAGCTGGACACCCGTCACTTCTGACCACTTTGGCACCATCATTTGTCAACACACCTTTGGATGTTGTTGGTACAGAACATTTCTTTTTTGTAGGTAGGATACTGTGCTTTTATTTTCACTTAAAAATAATAAGTGTGCAATTGTTCTTCATTTCCAGTCCTGTGCACCCCCCACCCCTTGCTCCTCATGAGGCCTGCAGACACCTGTGGTCCCTGACGCCTCCCCTGGGCCCAGAGGAGAGCACGCCCACTCAGCGTTCTCCCGGCTCACCTGAGCTTGTAGAACCGTCTCTTGTTCTTTCAGCACTTTGGCCTGAAGTTTCCACTCTGCTGCCTGGTTCAGCAACTGTGAGAAGAGAGAACGTGTGAAAAGACTGTCAAACTGTTTTACAGACTGCTGTCATAACTTGCTCATTAATCCTCAAGTAATTTTCTGAACTTTGTAAAGAGTCTAAGAAAGCTAAGAAAACAATTGGTCAAAAAAGTTGGATTCTCAACTAAAAACTTGTGGTTTTAGGGCCAGGTGTGGTGACTCACACCTGTAATCCTAGCACTCTGTGGGGCCAGGGCCAGCAGATTGCTTGAACTCAGGAGCTGGAGACCAATCTGAGCAAGAGCAAGACCCCGTCTCTAAGAATAGCTGGGCATTGTGGCAGGCACGTGTTACTCCCAGCTACTCAGGAGGCTGAGACAAGAGGATCACTTGAGCCCAAAGAATTGGAGGTCATAGTGAGCTATGACAACACGGCACTCTACCAAGGGTGACAAAGTGAGACTCTGTCTCAAAACAAAAACAAAAATGCAACAAAAAATTGTGGTTTTAATTTTTTTTTTAAGAGAACAATAGTCTGCCGCTTAAGCATGAATCAAACAAAATTCGACTTCCCACCAAATTCTGGAACCTTTTCTAGCAATTCTGACCAACCATCACTCTGCCTGTGCTGGGACATCTCCAGAATGCCCTAGGTAAGCATTGTCATCAGCAATTGTTCCCTTCTATCAAACCCGAAGTTACTCCCTTAGACCACCCTTCTCTACCACAGCATGTGTGATACAATAAGAAATATGTGTATATTTCATCTGTCCCTGGTTCCTGACACAGAGCTTCTCATACACATCAGAATCTCCTTGGAAACATGTTAAAATGCAGCTCTCCTTCTCAGAGAATATGATTTGGGGAGCACAGGGTATGACCGAAGTCTGTACTTACAGCAGATGCCCAGGAAGGGTTGGCTATTGGTAGTGCATGGATTACATTTTGAGAAACACTGGGTTGGAAGTTTGACCTATTCTAAATCCAGGAGCTCGTGGGTTAAACTGAAAAGCTGATTTAGGTATGAAGGGACATACATATTTAAAACAAGTAATTTTAACTTAAGATGAATGTTCATTTATTTGTCAGTTTTTGATGTAGAGCTGTGGTCTTTGTTTTGGGTATGGATCTTGTGCTTGGAGTTCAGAGTTGTGTTTTGTTTTTAAATCATGTCCATCATGTGCTATATAAGATTTCTATGTTGTTGTTTTCTATGTGTATGTTTACCAGTAGTACCAGAACCTAAAAAAATACTTGTAAAGCAGCTTGATGGGATAATTCTCTATGGAGTTTTCTGCCTTTTCCCCAGTCATTAATAACCACCCACTCATCTAGTTTGGCAACTATTTTTTTTGCTATTTGTTTTGGTCTTTCACAGCATTAAACATAGTTTTCAAAGAAACTATTCTTTCTTTTCATAGTTGTAGTTCATGAGTTTATATCATCATTCTGTTGATTTACAAAAAACGAGTTGATATCATCATTCTGTTGATACAAAAGCGAGTATAGAATAGAGCTGATTCTTGGTGAGCTCCATCTTACTGAACTGGGGCAAATACATGTAGGCACCCCGGAGCGTGGCTTGTAGGCGCCCGAGTTTGCAAGCTGTGGGAGGGTCCGTGTGTTTTACAGAGAGGATGATGAGTATCAGGGATCAATCTGGTTAGTCAGCAGTGGAGGTCAAGATTTAAGATGTTTCTACTGTATTTGAAGATACACTGATTTAAATCTTTTTGTTCATACCTATTGTAAAATATGTCCATGAGGTCTATGAATCGCATACGGAATCAGAACCAAAAGAAAAAATTCGTTACTTTTTACAACTTGAAGGCATCTTTTTCCTTATTCAAGTTGGTCCTTTTCCTTTGGCTCAACCTCTCTCCATTTGTCGGATGGGCTATATTTGTTCCTCAGTGCCTCCCAGGGAGCAGCGAAGATTGATTCTCAAAGAAGCACACCTGATTGGTCCCCGAGCCGTCTGGGAGTAGCTGCTGCAGTGTAGAGCCCCACAGCGCCTCCTCTGGCTATGTCAGGGGTGTGCCCGGCTGCTTTTGCGAGCCAGCTGCAGGCCTCCCGTAGTGGGTTGTCCCTGACAGGTGCTGTCCATTCCGCTCAGGTGGACTTGGTTTCTCCTCACTCTCAAAAGGACATGCCAGCTGCACACCCAGGAGGTGGCCAGGTTGGAAGAACTGAGGGGAGCAAGGTCTCTGTGACTCAAACATGCTGTTTTGCTAAACCAGGGTAGGAAAATTGGGCAGTATGCTAGTTTCTTGCCAAGAATATGTCATTCTGATTCTGCTCTCCAATACCATGTGCATCTCCGCCTAGTTTTTGCCTCTTTCACGTCTCAAATGTTATATACCAAAGCCCTGATACCCCGTGAGAAGCATACTTCACCTAATGGGCTAATTACACCAACAGTAGAGTACCTACCTTCTTGAATTTTGAACAATTATCAAGTGTTTTATTTCTTACTTTGTGAGCTAGGTTGTAGATGGATTTCATAAATTAATCTTTTTCTTAAGAGAACATGGACTTCTGGTTTTGAAATTATCCAATCTCCACTGGGTTGCACTCTCTAAAGTTTGTCGTTTTGTTCCCACATTTGAAAACTAAAGTCATTTTTAAATTACTATTCTAATCAAGTCAATTGATGTTGGTCTGATTTCAGGTAAATGGAAAGCTCACGATCAAATGTTAAATGGCTGAATTGAATAATCGGCCCATTGACTATGTCTCGCATCTCTCTCTCTCCCCAGCAACAACACACATGCTTACCTCCTCCCTCTGAGCCGTACCTCTGAGTATGACGGACTGCCACAGAGAGTTGCCACAGGGAACTGACGCTCCCTGCAAAATGTGTGACCTTAAACAAGTTGCATATCTTCTTTGAGACTCAATTCTCTGTAGAATGGCCCTATGGCCTTTTGGCAGGTGCTTGGGGCTAATGAGGTATCAGTAAACCCCGCTACTCAGTTTCTTCAACCCCAAACTCAGAATTCATCCTTGAGTCATCCGCTCCTTTCCCCATTGTCACCACCTTCACCTGGTGCGTTCCCATTGAAAACAACTGTATCCGTCTCCACCTCTCTGCTGCTACCTCCCTAATCCAGGTCATTGTCATAAGTCATCTGGTTCACTGTCGGAGCCTCCAGGCTTCTTGCTTTTTTGTCCCTCTGCTGTCCATTTTCTTCCCAGGACCCAAATTATCATGGCACTTCCTTCACTAAAACTACCCAGCACTTTTCCATTATCTTTAGAATAAAATGCAAAACACGACACAGTTTGGCCCCGATGACCTCCGCAGCTGTGTTTGGAACCTGTTCCCCCTGCCCTTGCTTCCCTGACCCTTTCTCCTCTCTGGAGTGTGCCGAGCAGCGTCAAGGACTTTGCCACTACTGCGGATGCTGCTGCTGAAGGTGGCGCTCAGTGGCGGCTCCACCTGCGGGGCTCGTCTCCAGCAGCCTCCCCCTGAGGGCTTCCTGGTCACCCAGTCTAAAGTGGGTCCCTTCCTTTGTTCCCTTCTTGTTCCTTCTTATTTCTCTAGTGACCACTTACTACCTGAAACCGACCTTCCTGGTTGTCTGCTCCTCTGCGCCCTGCCTCCCCCCGCACTGAGGCTCTAATCTCCGAGGTAGGAGCCGGCCGTCTCCATCCTGTGCACGGCGACTAACACGGCTTAGCAGAAAGCAGGCCCTTTGCAAACTGCGTCGAACGGCGGAGTGTGCATTTTTTAAGAATAGCATGGACGAGCACCTTGCATTGGGCTGGCCAAGTTAGTTCTCCAGAGCAGCTCCGGCTCTTCCTGCCCCTGGGTATTCTCTCCCACCGTTATCCCAACCACTTTCTCCGGGAGGCTCTGACGCAAGGCGAACCTGACATGCGCAGTGACTACAGCGGTACGTACATATTCCTTTTCCCGCGTGTGGCGCTCCTCTGCTTCCTTCATCATTTCCTGCGCCTGCTCCAGCTTCGCATCCACCAGCTTCTGCTGCAGTTCTCTGTGTTTAAATATTTTGTCCAGATGCTGTGGAATGATCAGGTAGGCATACAGGCCTTGTTTTATTATTGGTGCTTAAAAATGCAAAACACAAAAAATGCATTATAAACACATATTCTCCAGGTTTTAAATTTGCAAAGAAAAAAGAGAGAGCTCACTACATTGGCATCACTTTTGGCTTTATATTAGAGCCATACGCTGGTGAAGCCACACCCCATATGATGTACTGCACAAAAGCAGCTGTAAAAGGTGGAGGAGCCTGAGTTCAGAGTGGATGCCAAGAGGCATGTACATTATTTTTCCAACATGGTTAAACTATTGGATTTGATTCTATTTATTATGCTAGACAGCACAGTGATATGTAGTGCAGGGGCTATATTCTTATCACTTGGCATTTTGGCTCTTTCGATTTATAAACCCACTTTTAATCACAACATTAGTACGATTTATCATGATGAATCCTGCACATTCTTGCCTCCAGGGTTATGAAGAAGCGTTGGGGCACCATCATGTGGTCCTAGGTCTGGAGAGAGGCCTGGGCCCCGTGACATCTACTGTGTTGCTCTAATGGGGCTGACAAGGCCAAGGGTCACAGATACATCAATATGCAAATGTGCAGATTCTTCACACCTTTTGACCTCTGGGTTTGCTTGGTGAACAGTAGCTTCTAGCTCCACCTCAGTGCGAATTACTTCTTGGTCACTGGAAGGTTCCATCAGAAAGAGGATGTATGGCATTCTACCCTTGGGCTTTCCCTGGATCCAATCCTAAGATTGTGCAGCTGGTGTCCCCAGCTGTTCCCTTCTGAGCTCTATCCTTTCCTCTTCCTGTACTGAACTTCTATTCTGGGGTAGGATTCTGGGGACAAGATCAACTGGTAGCCAGGCATTCTGGCTTACTGTGAGGAGTTTCCTAATACACCTAATTACTGTGACCATATGCTATTGGCTCTTTTAATTTTTTCTTGATAGACTCTTAGCATGTTGCCAACAGAGTCATTTTGACCATGTTATGTTACATTCTAAGACAGAGATTTAAAATTTGGGTGGAGAAAAGAATATGACATATAAAAATCCTGAGGCAGTGTCTAGAGCCTTAGAATCTGTTAAATATTATGATATAATTTTGGGATAAGAAAAGACTAATATGAACTATTGAAAGGAAAAGTCTTTTGGCTTTTGTGACGGGAGTCAAAAAGTAATCTTGTAGCCTCTTCTTCCAATCTATCAAATACGGAGAATATATTATCTAGTGTATAAGATTATTGAGACAATTAAATGACATATTGTAGAGTACTTAGCACATTGCCTGATACAAACCAAACATTGAATAAATTATATCATGATCATTACTATTAATATGACATTATTAATACTAACATTGGCTGTAGGGCATACAAGCCAATATAATACAGACCCTTAATTTAGATGACATGGCGATTCTTGACAGGGAATGAGTGAGTTATTTTTGGTTGTATAGAGAGGATTTTAAAAGACTGAGAAATAGTGTTTTTATGCATAACACTGCCCACAGCCTACCACTTTCTATTTTTTGCTTTTACTTTGCAATGATTCCAGTTTTGAAGAAATCCCATAAGACTTTCAATCAGGTATTTTGTAAAACCTTGTCTTTATTTTGGCTCAAAAAGAAATCCAATCCTAAATATTAAGCAGTGGAGAAGGTTGGCCATAAGCGTCTTGTTAACTCAGTTCTCCACCTTCACAGCCCAGAGTCACATCTCTGCACTGTCGCCCACGGTGCTGGGGGGGGGGGGGTCCTCACCTCCTCCCGGAGCTCGTACTGATCGATGATGCTTTTCAGCTTTTCTGCAAGCTCCGTGTTCTCCTCACAGAGTTTCATGTTTCGCTCGCTCTGCTGCTCAATCTGAGCCTGGATATCTGTCAGGGTGCCCTGGAAATGACTTGTGATCTCCTTCCTTTTCTCTTCTTCCTCGCGTGCCCTCTGAAGTGTCTCTTCCTGAGGATAAAGAGCAACATATTTTGTTATGTTTTGTTTAAACGTGCCCTGGTTTTACAGACTCAGGTCACCCAAAGGAGATTCATGTGTGATTTTTTTTTTTTCCCCTCAGTTCTCTTCAGCTAAAGTTGCTCAGCCCAAAAATAAATGTGTGAGCAAAGGTTTCAGCTGTGACCACATAGCCACTCAGAGCAGGTGCTCTGAGGGCCTGGAATTTGATAGTTGGTGATGAATAGCCTTGTTTTAGAGATGATGGGTCTCCTGCTGAGTGAATGAACTGCAGTAATTTCTAACAAATAGGTGGTCACATGGTTTTGATCTCTTGGCTGTGGCCTGAAAGAAAGACCACTGAATTTTACTGATTGGTGAGACAGATCATCATTCTTTTGGTTTGGTACAAGAAGAACAACAGATCTTACATTCCTTTATAAAAACCATGGCATATTAGCCACATAATTGTCCTACCCAAGTTGAGTAAATATGAACTTTTTCTTAAGTGAGTAAAAACTTACAAAGTTCATCAAAAAGCTAAAAGGAAACTAAGATAGCTATAGATCAAGTACACCATTCAAAAATATAAAATGAAATCGCTCCAAATATGTTGGATACTTTGTTTCTGAAAGAACAATCCTTATGGGTGTCATGTAGGGTAATTAAAATGCACAATGTAAATTTTGAGTCTCAAAGCAATATTACATTTCAACTCTTCTTCAACTCTGAAATGAAACATCTAATTTCCCCCCTTCTGCTTTGTTAACATTGAAGAATTGGAAATTAACTTTTATATCATATCTGTTCTTTTTTCTCCTAAATCAAAACTCTCTATTCATTGCTAACCACTAACAATAAGCTCAAATTTCATCTGTATCTATACTGAGAAATGCTTTATGATTATTCAACTCATTCTTTTAGAATAAAAGGGTTTAATTTTGCTACATCATACCAAAGATAGAGATACTTACAGTGCTGACAAATGATACAGACATTTTAGAATTCCTTTCAGTTCTGATCAATTGTTAATATGAAAGACTGCTTCATTGTTGGCAAGTAAAAATCATACTGCATTTAATTGCCTACTAAGTTGGAATTATGTAACAGGGTTTTTAAAAAGAAATATTAATAGACGTGATTGTGCAAATCTTTATTTGGATAGCATAGTGTGGGATCAAAATAAAAACTGATACTGAAAACACATACATATGCTCTGGGAATATTTTATCACTTGATTTCTCATTTCCTCTACAATATAAACACATTTTCTAACTTAATATAACTCCTGATAGCAGAATTATAATTTATTCATGTTATAAACTTTTACTGAACAGCAACTTCTCAGGTATAGCAAGGATATTATACTTTCTAATATGAAGCAATTAACTGTCTGAGATGTTACTTTCCTGAACTTTGTATACTAACGCTTACTATATGTGTATCACTAAAAATGGTTGTGGCCACCAGCTAAGAGAAACTAAATATACATATGATAGTTACTGTCTCCTTAGTTACTGTCTCCTGATTAAGCCTGGAAGTCAGCAAGTTTGGTATCATAGAATCATAGACTATGATCTGAATTCCATTTGTATTTATAAATATTCCATCTATGAATGAATACATGAAAGAACCGCCCCATGCTCCTCAGCAAGATTGAGATTTTCACTGGGGGTTGGCTACAGAATGAAGATACAGATATTAAGATGGCATTAAACACATTTCAAACCATCTTAGCACCCAACCCTGGCCCACAAAACAGCATCTTGCATTTTACATTGTGTTGTTTTTCAATGAGACAAAAATAAATCTAGCAAAATCTTATAACATTTGATAAAGAATCTTTAATCATTTGGACAGTGTCAGAGGTAAAATTTTCTTTTCTTTTTCAACCACATTATTTAAAGTTAAAGTGAAAATTAACATCATAAGATTGAGGCATAAAGTCTGGAATAACCAAGAAAAAAAAATTTGCAAGCATCATTGTGCATCATAGAACTGGTGCTGTGCCTGGCACAAAATCCATAGCTAGTCAGTAAATGTTTATTTAATGAATCAATGAATTATTAATTTATGTACAGACATATGAGCAGCTTGGACTAGATGATTCCTATGGACCTTTCCACATTAAAATTCTATAATATTCTGATAACAAATACTACTTATTTTTTAAAAGGAAAATCATGTTCCCTGAGACAGTTACCTATCTTTTACTAGGCAGTTATTTATTTATTTTTTTTATTGTTGGGGATTCATTGAGACTAGGCAGTTATTTTTCAGTAGAGTTTGAGGTTCAGATTTATTGCTTCGAATATATGTAATATTTTGTTGAAACAAGCCCATATATCAGATTCTCTTTGGTCTTTTTCTAAATTATCCTCAATTGTGAGGTGTATGTGTGTATGACTCATTGAAGAAACAGTCTTAACAAAAGTTAAAATTTATGGTGGTGTAAAGACTTGGTTATGCATTATCTTTCTGTATCTTCCCAAGGTCCTAGCACATGAATTTTAGATTCAGGTTTACTTAGGCTGTTTGTATGGCCAAGGACAGAAGCTCAAACCAAGTGACCCTTCTGCAGAAAGCAACCGTAAGTGTTGGATGAAATGACTTCCAGGCACCAGAGAGTAAACAAAATTGGACAGATACTGGAAGGAAGTCGGCATTTGTATATAATATAAATTTCCACTTTTTTACAGCTTTTAGCTTATAGGAAGACTGCAATTGGAGGCAGCATAAGGTGGGTAAAACTCTCATAGAAAATGCACTATCTTTATGAAGAATGAGAATACAGAGTTCTGGACAATGATAGCCACTGAAAGGTGAGGGGAGATCAGCAGGAAGGACAAAGTCAGAGAAGTACAGCTCTCAGTTCTGTGATAACTGCTCAAAGCTCTGACTGACCTTGAACCACACATGTTCAGGTTAGACCCAGAGCAATCTAACTACGGGAAAAAGAACTTCAGTAAGCGTTGAGTTGTTGCTAGAGAGATGAAGTGTATAGTTTAAATCTAACTAAATTAATTGCCTGCTTAAAAAACAATTAAAATTCTTCAAGGAACAGTAGAATCCATATTTTTTACAATATTAACCATCACAACATCCAGAATATAATCAACAATGACTTGACATATGAAGAACCAAGAAAATGTGACTCATTCTCAAAAGACAAACAGAGAAGGCTTGTACTACAATGACCCAGACGTGGAATTAGCAGACAAGAATTTAATTATTTAATTTAATTTTAACTATTATAGAGACAGGGTCTTGCTCTGGCACCCAGGCTAGAGTGCAGTGACCTGATTATAGCTTACTGTGACCTTAAAATCTTGGGCGTGAGTGATCCTCCTGCCTCAGTCTCCCATAGTGCCAGGATTACAGGTATGAGCTGTATGCTTAGCTCAAGAAGAACTGAAAAACATGTTCATGACCAAAATAACTGTGCTCAATGATGTAACAGAAAATATTATCAGAATAAATTAAAAGAAAATTTCAGGTGGTAGAAATAATCTATAAAAAAGAATTAAATGGTCTGGGTGCAGAGGTTCACATCTGTAGTCCTACCACTTTGGGAAGCCATGGTGGGAGAATTACCATGAGGCCAAGAGCTTGCAACTAGCCTAGGCAACTTAGTGATACCCTGTCTAAAAATAAAAATAAAATCAGCTGGGTATGGTGGCACATGACTATATTCCTAGTGACTATAGTAGTCCAAAAAGGACTGCCTTTCACCAAACAAACCCTGTCAATGCAGAATTTTACATCTACTTAATGTAGCCTTCAACAATTTTAACTTTTCCTATTTATTAAACCTGTTTCTGCAGTGAGTCATACACATAAACAAGCTCAAGAGTTTGATGATACAGAGATTTATGATAGGGCCATTGTACTCCAGCCTGGGTGATAGAGTGAGACACTGTTTCAAACAAACACCAACCCAACCAAATAAAAATTCTGGAATTAATTTTACAGGCTCTGATATGTAAAAGTAACTGGATAAAGTTAGGCCATAATGAAAATGACCAAAAAAAACCATAAGTGAATGTGAAGATAGACCAATAGCAATGATATAATCTGAAGATAAAAGATTAAAAGGATTAGTGAAGGACATGAAGAGAGACTTTTAAAGACTTGTGGGATAGTATCAAGAGATCTAACACATGTAGAATTAGAATCTTGGAAGTAAAGGATAAAGAGAGAGAGAGAGTGGGGGAAATGGGGCAGAAAAAATATTTTTTTAAAATGGCTGAAAAAAATTGCAAATTTGATGAAAGACATGCCATTACAGATACAAAAAGCTTAGCAAATACCAATAGAAGCCATATGAAGAAAACCACTCCTAAGCTACAGTAGTCAAAGTTTTGCAAACCAAAGATCAAATAGAAAGACCTTGAAAGTAGCCAGGGAAAAACAAGCATATCAGGTACAGGGGAACAATTTAAATCATTGTTGACTTTCGTCAGAAAATTTAAAGGCCAGAATATAGAAGAACATTTATATAAAACAAAAGGGACTGCTCCTTCCAAACAAACCCTATCAATGCAGAATTTTATATCTACTGTATGTAGCCTTCAACAAAAAAAGCAAAATAAAGTCATTATAAGGATAAAAAACAACTAAGAGAATTGATTGCCAGCAGAATTGTACTACACGTACTAAGAAGTATTAAGGGAGCGTGGCACCTGTGGCTCAAAGGAGTAGGGCGCTGGCCTCTTAAGTTGGAGGTGATGGGTTCAAACCCAGCCCTAGCCAAAAACTGCAAAAAAAAAAAAAGGTACTAGGGAAATTCTTCAAGCTGATACAAGGCAGAAACTTGAAGCTTCAGAATGCATAAAAAGTGTTAGGAGTGGTATATATCTGGTCCTTTTGCCTTTAATTTTTAAAGAAATACATATGACTGTTGAAAGTAAAAATTATAAAATTGTCTTGTGAGTTTTATAAATGTATGTAAATGCATTACATGTAACAAGTGTAGCTTAAAGATTGGGTAATTAAATGGACCTATTTAGTTGCAGTGTTTCTACTGTTATGTGAAATGATACAGTATTAACTCCAGATAGACTATGGAACGTTAAGAATGTATATTGTACATTATTAATTCCAGATAGACTATGAAACATTAAGAATGTATATTGTAGGGCGGTGCCTGTGGCTCAGCGAGTAGGGTGCCGGCCCTATGTACCAAAGGTGGCAGGTTCAAGCCCAGCCTCGGCCAAACTGCAAAACAGAAAAATAGCCGGGTGTTGTGGCGGGCACTTGTAGTCCCAGCTACTTGGGAGGCTGAGGCAAGAGAATTTCCTAAGCCCAGGAATTGGAGGTTGCTGTGAGGTGTGTGAAGCCATGACACTCTACCCAGGGTGACATAGTGAGACTCTGTCTCTACAAAAAAAAAAAAAAAAAAAGAATGTGTATTGTAATCACTTGGACAACTACTAAAGATAACACACAGAAATATGGCAGGAATAGAACAGAAGAACAGAAAGTAGAGGTAGCAAAGAGTAAACAAACAAAAAGACATATGTCCAATTATATCAATAATTATATTAAATGTTAATGGACTAATACTCCAATTAAAAGACAGATACTGTAAGAGTGAAAAGAAGCAAGATTCAGCTATATAGTCAGGTTGAAAAATATGTGGAAGACAAGAGCTATACCATGCAAACAATAATAGTAAGGAAACTGGAGTGGATATATTGATATCAGATAATGTTGACATTAAGGTAAAGATCATTACTAAAGGATATTTCATAATGATAAAACAGCCAATTCTTCAAAGAGGTATATGTGTGTATGCCTAATACTAATGCTTCAAAATACATGAAGCAAAAGTTGATATAATTAAAATAAGGCAATTTCACAATTATGCTAACAGATTTTTAATACTTATTTGTCAAGAATTGATAGACAAAAATTCAATAAATAAGTGATCTAAAGCTAATTGTTACTTTTAGAACACTACACCCAACATCTAAGCAGCAGACATTCTTTCCAAGTACATATGGTATCAAGATAGACCATATGTAAGAGTCTATAATAATTAAAACAATACATCTAAATGATTATGGGTCAAAGAAAAAATTAGAAAATAAATTGGAAAATATTTTTGAATTCTGATTTTGATATATAAAATATGCATTATCTCAGACAACTGATTTGCATTGCTGAATGTCAGTTTCTTTATCAAGAAAGTGGCGGTATTAACGCTCATAGGGTTTTTGTGAAGATTAAATAACACATGCAAAGCATTTAGCACAACTCCAGGTATCATAATTGTCCTTAATGTGATTTCCCATACTGTAAACTATTACTTGAGGGTATAAACATTACTGTAAGGTCTCCTGTCTCCTACTCCTCCCATCCTTCTGTCTTTGATCACTACCCGATGAGAGCAAGCTACTCTTTAAATCTCTTTATTGATAAATTTCCCCACCCTATCTAATTTAATCTTTGTGTGTGTGTGAACTCGTTTTATTCTGGTGTTCTAAGTCAAGTTTTGTTTTATTACCATGTAGTATTACTGAGAGGCAGGAGATTTATGTGAACACAAACTACTGTCACTTGGATATACATCTTGAGGTGAGGATGATGAGTCCATCCCCAGACCCCCGTCCAGCCTGAGTTTCTGAGTGTCTGTAGGGCAGTCATTGAAGAGAGAGCAGTGGCCCATCTCCTGAAACTTGTGATTTAAGATTTAGAGTTCATTCCACTGGTCTTACATTTCCCAGCTATCAAAAACCATTATTTTCCGATTTTTTTCTTCCTAGCTCATTGTAAAACTTAAGCAATAATTTTCATGTCTCTGCTTCTTGAAGTATCTCCTTTTAGACACATGTAATGATAACTACCTCACAGGAACAGGGGTGTGTGATGAATTATTTTTTGTCAGAAACTTAAAATCTTCAGCTGGAAAGTGGACACATATGGTATTATCTTGGAGAGCCCTGCATCTTGCTTTATTGAATGGAACTAGTGTCTGTGGGTAATCAAATTAACTTCTCTACTAGGGGCTTATGCTGTAATTAATGAAACTCATGCAGGATGAATGAAGTGATCAGTCTATTATTTTTAGATTGAATAATTAAGTCTGAAGAGCTTCAGTGATTTTTTTTCCCCCAGTAGCTTCTTTTTTAAGATGACTATTGACATTCTGGCTCTCAATCTCACTTTATCCTGTCAACTAGCTTTGTGCCAATTTATCTCATGTTGTGCAGAATCCATTATAACACAAAAAATGTGGAATCTTTACAAATTTATGCTTTATAAAATATAAGTTGTAAAGAAGGCCTTTGGGAACTTTAAAAACAAGCTCGACATGATACAAAGGGAAGGGGCATGGCGCACACTTTATGAAGGGCCTGCACTGTGTCGGGTACTGTGTGGTCACCTTATACAAGGGTCCTCGTTTAATTTTCCCCCAGTCACACAGTGTGGGGGGGATGAGGACAAAGCTCTTAATTTATTTTGGCTCCCTGGTAAGCAAGCGGTGGAGCCAGTATTTGAACCTACGCCCCTCTAAAGCTCACCTTCTTTTCACAAGTCCCAGAGTCCTGTGTCCATGCACCGTGCAAGGAACTAACGGTGCATCTCAGAAGGGTACAGGTGAAACTTACTAAATGTGGAATATAAATGTCTACACACAATAAGGAAGAAAATGCCATGAAAGCTATGTCAACCAGTTCAATGAAAATATTTCAAATTGGGCGGCACCTGTGGCTCATCGAGTAGGGCGCCGGCCCCCTGTACCTAAGGTGGCGGGTTCAAACCTGGCCTCTGCGAACTACAAAAACAGAAAAATAGCTGGGCGCTGTGCTGTGGCGGGCACCTGTAGTCCCAGCTACTTGGGAGGCTGAGGCAAGAGAATCCCTTAAGCTCAGGAGTTGGAGGTTGCTGTGAGCTGTGTAACACCACAGCACTCTACCGAGGGCGGTACTAAATAAATAAATAAATTTCAAATTGTATATAAAACCAGCACATTGCACCCCATGATTGCATTTACGTACACAACCATGATTTAATTAAAAAATAAAGGATGTGTGTTGTTCTGACCCAGGGACACACATACCTTCAGTGTCTTGTTGTGTCTCTGCAGCTCTCGGCACAGACTCTCCAGTTTGCTCCGAGCGAGGATAGCTCTGCTGTGTTCACCCTGTAGCTGGTCCTTTTCCTTTTGGGTTTGTACCTGTTTCTTTTGTAGGAGCTTTAGCTTCTTTTGCTCAGTGCGATGTTCATCCAGCTAGACAGAGGGGGCACAAGTGAAAGACAATGGCAACAGGCTCTTTTGGATTTGACAGAGAAGATGCAACATCTAAAGATCATTCAAGCATCCTTCGGACATTTTTATCATCATTATATTATGTTGCTATTATCTGTCCCACTGGAAGTAGATGAACTTCATGAATGTCACCTTTGTAGTACTAGTAGATAGGTTTCAGAGCATGATGTGTATAGGTTTTCATTATTATTATTAATCTTTTCTTCAATTTTTGGGGTGGTGTGTAAATATTTTTCTTGAGCCTGTCTAACAATGCCAGCCAATATTGACAAGGATGTCTCAGAATTTGTAAATTGTCAGAAGAATTTATGAAAATATGTTGTGGTAAGGCAATAGTCAACAGTCTGCTTGGGTTATATTTTATTTCTGTATAAATAGCAAGCATATAGCACTCTGTTTAAAAGTAGGAAAAAGAAAAGCAGCCTCATGGCAAATGAAAGATGAAGTCCTCTTCTTTATAATTTTGGGTTCTGGTTTGGATTGTTTGAGTGAGAGGAAGGAGGAGAGAAAACGTACCCTTCCATTATCTAAGCACTGATGGGTTTTCACCAAAGTATCAGAAATAGCCACTGCATAACTCAGCAGCATGAAGGGCAAATATCTGTAACATGCCCTGCACTCCGCCCACTGCCCCCCTCCACCCCTGTTCTTGTAGAGAATAAATCACAATGCTGGTTTCTGCCAAACCCAGGAGCTCTTCTCACATTTCTCCAGCAGCCACAACAGAAGTAGCGAATGGGGGATGGTGTGGAAAATGAAACCACCTTACCACTGTGCTTCCCACCTCGGGATGCTAAAGTTCTGGAGTAGCATTGCCAGGTAAAATACAGGACACCCATTCAATTCAAATTTCAGATAAATAAGGAATCAGTTTTTGAGTGTAAGCATATCCCAAGTATTTCATGGGATGTATTTTTACTACAGAATTATCTGTTGTTTATCTGAAATGTAAACTTAACTGAGTGTAATGTATTTTTATTTGTTAAATCTGGCAGAGTTACTAGGGGGTTCTAGAGCTGGGGGAGGGAGCATGAGGATCAACCTCCAAAGCTTCTGCGGAGAGGGACTTAGCAGACTCCAGGAGCATCACTCTCAGGCTGACCCTCAGTGTGGCCGCGTTCAAGCAGCAGCCCCTCTGTCCAGAGCCATTTCTTCTCCTGCACCCAGCTTCCTTAGTGCTTGATGGTGCTTAGGCCAGGTAGGTAGTTCGAATAAGGAGCTTGTTGGCAAATGGGGAGGCAAAGCCCTGGGAAGTCCCTGGGTGCTTCTGGGCTCCAAGTGCTCCTGGTGCCTCCCAGAGCCTGACACGCAAGCCACCTGAGACGTGAGTCCTGGCACCTGTCTCAGTTTCCCAGTGTTGAAAAAGCATTTGATCTTTCTGAGCCAGATGAACAGGACTGGCACATTTTCTTCAGTTCCCGTCTCATTTCACTCCTTTTCTTACCCCTGCCCCCCGTTCTGCCACATGAGTAACCATTATAAACCCTTGCCAGAGTAAGGTAAGGACATGTATCTATGATAGTTTATCTTCATATTTCTGTGCAATCTCTATTTATTAGTGGGAATTAGCATTGGAAAAAATAAGACCCATGCTACTAAAAATATTGACGTTGATATCCTCCTTGGAAAATCAATGATATTTTGTTTTATGTATTCTCATGCTAAACTCTTGTTCATAAGATAAACATGGTCCAGCTGGGCATTCTGGGAGGCCAAGGCGGGTGGATTGCTTAAGCTCAGGAGTTTGAGACCAGCCTCAGCAAGAGCGAGATCCCATCTCCACTAAAACTAGAAAAATTAGCCAGGTATTGCGGGTGTTGTGGAAGGAGCCTATAGTCTCTGTTACTTGGAGGCTGAGGCAAGAGGATGGCTTGAACCCAGGAGTTTGAGTTTCCTGTAAGCTAGACTGATGCCATGGCACTCTAGCCTGGGGCAAGAGAGTAAGACTCTGTCAAAAAAAGAAAAAAAGAGATAGACGTGATCCTTTCGTTTTGAACCATCGTTATTAGATAGGGGTGAAATTTCTTATGCTTAAATTTGGATTTTAATTGATCTATTGTTCTTTCTTGAAGTTTAAATACTGGTATTATTTTGCTGCCATCCAGCGGTGCCCAGACTGTGGGCCACATGCAGATATGTGAGGACTTTCTGCTTAAACCCTGTTACCAGATATCATGAAAATTATGCATAGACCTTTTTTCTTTGTTGCTCATCAGCTTTTGTTAGCATTTATGTATTTAATGTAAGGTCTGAGACAACTCTCCTTCCAAGGCAGCACAGAGCAACCCAAAGTTTGGGACTCCCATCTGGACTTCTTGGCCTCAGGTCTGAGACAACTCTCCTTCCAAGGCAGCACAGAGCAGCCCAAAGTTTGGGACTCCCAACTGGGCTTCTTGGCCTCAGAACTATTGACATTGCAGACCAGAGAATTTTTGTTAGGGGCACTGTCCTGTGCATCGTACACTGTTTAGTACCATTTCTGCGCCCTGCCCACGATAAGCCGTAGCACTGCCCCATTGTGATACCCCCACATACCTCCAGAACACCTCACTGTGAGGCTCTCTGGGTCCAGGAGAGCCTTAAGTTGGGAGAAAAGAGATTAGTGCTTTGCACTCGCCACTCAGTGTTTCAGCTTTACTACCAGATCGTGCAAATTTATAATTCACACAGGTCTTCTTCGCTTTGCTCTAAAATAAAAACCCTTGGCTTTTTGTTTTTCTTTGGCGTGTGGATAATTTTGTTCAAATGCTTCCAGTCCACGTGAATGCACATGAATGCATAGATTTTCTTACCAAATGAAAGCAAACGTATTGCAACTGAGTCAACTTCGCTCAAAGGCTGGCTCTGCCATTTAACGATTCATGTGGCCCTGGGGTCTTCTGTACAACTGAAATAGGCATAAAGTATCTGTACACGTGTCTGCAATTTCTCTTGTCCTTTCCTTCGTTTTACTAAGTTAAAAAAGTAAAATTAATGCCAACTGTCAAATTAAACCCATATTATTGATGTTGTTATAACCACATAAAAATTGAGGAAATTTGTAAAAAATATTTGTCCTGGACCGTGTCTTAATTTAATTATGAGGTATCCTTATTTATTAATGAACTTATCCTTATTTATTAATGACTATAATGGCAGATAGTATTTCAGTATTCAGACTGTAAGGATGAGTGAGCTGGAGAGGCAGTTTGATTCACGGCTTTGGATTTGATGATTTATTCCATGCAAACACTTATATTTCAGAAGATTTCTATATTAATATTCAAATCAGTGGGCAAGGAAATAGGCTTTAGTCTCCAAGCGAAAAAATTAAAATTCTCCATAAGTTTTCTTTTCTGAAAAGGAAATGTAATAGGTTTTTTGGCTCAATTTTCTCCTATTCATTTTTTTCTAGAATGATCTTTTGGGTTTGAAAGCTTTTTTATAGGAGGTGATACAAAATGCTAAGGTATAACAGGTAAGGATTGAATTGAGTACGGTCTCTAAAAATTAACCTCTGCTGGGGTGAATGCTTGGCTAGAAGGTTGAGGAGGTACAAAGAGTTCCCTGAACCCAGGTGAACAGCCCTGGCTTCTGGAGAAAGTCTTGGTTAGACCGGAGAAGCGATTCTTCTCCAATGTGCTGTTGTGGGACTACAACATTGTAAAAAACTTCCTGTGCTAGTCAAGTGTAGAACTTAGCACTGGAAACTAAATGTGAATGGCCTTGGTAATTGAAGGGGCAAAGGGAAAATGACATGGAATATACTTAAAACAGCAAAGATGGTAGGTAAGAGTGGGATGGAAAGGTGAGGGGGGGGATCAAATTTGGGGAAGGGATGTAATTTTTGAAACCTAACATTTCATGGCATTGAAATTGTTATTGGCCACAAGTTGCAATAAAATTGATATACTGATATTTGTTTTGTAAATCTCTACCATTCTATTGGAAAGTAATTTGATCATAAACTTTAAAACCAAAAAGCACTCATTTGTTTGATTTAGTAATCTCATTTCTGGAATTTTTCTTAAAACCATAAAAACGAAGGAGAAGGAACACATAAAATATATGATGATGTGCATTGCAGCAATGTTTGGCAAAGCAAAGCAGTGAGAGGACTCCAAATGTCTTAAATCAATGAATCCGTAGATAAAACCACTTAACGGAGTATAACACAATTTTTACAAAATATAATTATAAAGACTATAAATTACATGGGATAATGTCTGTCATATAAATAAAAAAATCAGATACCTATTTATGTGTACTTTAGGACTGTAATTATGATAAAAACTTTTTTCTACATACACACTAGAACTGGAAAAATGCATAAAGCAAAGTTTATGTTTTCGATGAGATTAAAGATATTTTTGTTTGTTTTATGTATTCAGCATTCTTATATCATCATGATATGTCTTGCGTGGTTAAAAAGTAATTAGAAAGTACTGGTGGCAGAGTTAAGCAATTAGCCAGTCACTTAGAGTTTCAGGATTTTCTGAGTCTATTGCATAACAATTCAGCATAATGGGCTGTGTCAAGGTGGAAGGAAAGAATAAAGATCATGGAACTAAAGTCAGAGTGAAAAATAAAGAAAATAGGCACTCACTATAGTCGACTCCATACAATAGGGATGAAGGGTTTGTGGGTCTCTTTTAAAAACATTAGAAAATAAAAAAAGAGAGTTAGGTCCAGGGCCTCTGAGAGACCCCTGCAAGTGAGAGACTCCAAGGTTTAAGCTTCTTTAACTACAATGATAAATGGACTGTTTTTACTATGTGTAGTCTTAAGCTTCATTTTCCTCTCATTTTTTCTCTAATGCAGTAAGCAAGTGAAAAACATTTGTTCAAGAAAAGAAGAAGAATTAAAAGAGAAGGCCATCGCCTCCCTTTCCTAGAGAACGTTGGCCTCTCTGCTGTGGGTCTCATAATCTGTGGGTCTTAAAATCTGCAGGATTGGCTCAGACGTCGCTATGTTTGGTTCATTCTCAGATCAGCAGGTGTTTGTTAGGATTCACTGAAACTAGAGATGCTGGTCTCACTGAGCCTTCTCCTTTTCTTCAACTGGCCAATTCTTGAGCACTGGTGAGGAGACAATCCACTTCAAACATCCCCTGATGGCTGGGAGTGGCTGCCCTTGCTCTCAGTGGCTCTAATTTATTGAGAGGTAGGCTGCCTTGGGGAGCTCCTGGAATCTACATGAAATAGGATAGAAGGATGTGGATCACAGAGAATAACCACAGACATGGGCCAAACCAGATGAGAATATGCCATAGGTGGAGGGTGGCACTGACTCAACTCCTTTCATTCCTACCTTTGTATAGCTCAAAAAACTTTGGCATGAGAAGTGAATGAAAGTTTGAGGATTTATCTTTATGTCAAGTGTATTTCTATTTTATTGCAAAGCAAAGAGAATTTCAAAATAGCCACAATTCAATCATCTATACTTCACTCTCCCATCCCCCAAATTACATACATAATTGAAGGTGGAATCAACTCCAATTCTAACCTCTGCCTTTCATTTGCTGTCATTTTTTGGCTTTTCTTTTCCTTAAAAAATTCTTCTTTTATAAATTCCAGCTTGGGCTTGTTTGAGGTCACCAGCTGAGGTCTATAATGATGTACATAAAAACTAATCTCCCGTTCTCAGCCTAAATCTTTCTGACATAGATAACTAATCAAAAAAATCTTACCAGTTCAGCATACTTCTTGAATAAAAAATCAAGCTTTTCTTCAGGTGTTTGCAACTTGTTCAGATTTTGCATTAGCAGACTGGCTTCTTTACCTTAAAAAAAAAAAGATATTTGAAAAGTAGGTGTTGAACTTTCAAGTGGTAAGGGCTGATGTGTCAGATTAACTACTTGCTAATTACTACCAAATTTGGGCCAAGCTACTAACCTCTCAGAATTTTCTTAAAAAGGATGACACCTATCTTACAGAGGAAGTGAGGGTTAGCTGAGAAGTTTGGGAAAATTCATGGTAGTTCAGGGTCAACTTCATGGTAGTCTCTCAGTAAATGTTTGCTGTAACAGCAGTCCCCAAATTTTTAACCTAAGCATCCATTTTTATTACTTCCCCTCTGTTTCTAAATAATCAAAATATTTTATTTATGAAAGAATAAATTATGCATTTTCCCACCATAATTAACAAAAAAGAAGCAAAACAGTCCATCAAAATTTCTAAGTATGAAACGGCCAGGGTCCAAACATGGAATTGCTAGGATTCCAGTCTAAAATGGAGAAATGTGACAGTGTAGTCTGCCCAATTTTTTTTCCTATTTTTTTTTTCTTGTGTTATTTCTTTTTGGGAGAACCAATTCTCTCTTTTCTACATGTAAATTCATTTTATGAGGTTTTGATGGGAATACTGATCATAGTTCTTACCAAACAGAGAATAAAATCAATAAAGAAGGAAAATGGAGGGCCTATCCACAGGCCTTTTTGTGATACTATTATACGATGGTAGACTCAGCTTTCTTGGGCCTTCCTGTCTTTCAAACAGGCCTTAATCCCTGACATCAGTTTCATTTTCTGTTCCCACTTGGAGTTGATGCCATCTTTAAAAATTCATCTGTTCATGATTTATTTAACAGAGAGCATCAGGTTCTTTCTCCATTATTCTTCCTTTTGTACTGTTCAACTCAAAAGGCCCATGTCCCTTCCTGCAGGTGTCTGGAAATCTTGTCTTCAATTAACTGTAGGGCTAAGGAGGGAGGAGTGGGATGCTGAGGCCTATGTTTATCACTAATTCTGTTTTCAAACTATCCAGTCAAGCTGTCCCCACCTCACCTATCTGGAAAACCGTGCAGTTGAATCAAAGTAGGGAGAGAAAGCCGCATGATAGAGCCTATTTCCTGCCCCTGCTTAAGAATATTAACAACTTTGACAACCTTTCCTCCAAGAATAGACACTTCCCCTTGGCTAGAGTAGTCTCTTTTATCCTAAAAAGGGAGACATATCACGGGGTTAGGGTTTCCAGATAAACTGTTGAGCCCAGGACATACTCATACTAAAGCATTATTTATTATTTACCTGAAATTCAAATGATACTGGGTATCTTGTATTTTTATTTGCTAAATCTGGCAACCTTCCATGGAATCAAAGTAGAGGGAACTTCAAAGAGCATCCATCAGTTAATTGTACAGATTAAGTATCTAAGGCCCAGAGAAGTCCAAGTTTAAATGATTAATGCTGGCAGAGCCTCTGCTTAAACCCCAGGCTAGTCTACTTGTTCTAAATCCCTCTGCTCCCATGTAATATTCTGATGACAGGGAAACCTAGAGGAATACAACTTTAAAAAAAAATGACCTCATTTCTGACAGTTAGTCTATCTTTGCCCCATGAGTCGGTTCAGAGTAGCGACATGGCCTCAAGGAGGGGGAAGGTGGGTGTGAGTGGGGCCCTCCCAGCTGTGCAATCACGGGCTGCAGCATAACGTGCTGCCCTTTGCAGCTGACAATCACTGCTGCCTACCCCTGCCGGGCATCTGTTCTGATCATTCCTCTGGCAGCAGGGATGGATTTGCATTGGTCAGACTGGCCCTTCACCATGGTCTTCAGTTGAGGGAGGTGCCCTCATGAAGGCCACTGTCTTGAGTTAGAGCATCATCCGTCAAAGGCAAGAGACTGTGAACTTGATCAGTCTTGGCCCAGGGCCCCACCCAGTGTCTGGATCACGGCAAGTGCTCCGTAAATGCCAACTAACCAAACTGGTATCATGTGAATCATGATGACAGGACAGTGAGCACTGTCCTGCAAACTGCTTTGTCACCGACTAGAGGAAAGGCAGGTTTTGCTCTTGCCTCTGGCATTTAACGGAGACCAGGCCACCCCTCAGTGTGCGTGCGTGTCTTGTTGAGGGAGAGAGAAAGAACTGAGTGAGTTCCATGGTTCTCTCTGCCTTCCGTGTTAGGTCCGCTTGGGCATTGTTTTCTGTAACTGCAAGTTTTGCTTTGGTTTTTAATCTTAGCACTTAGTAAAGTCTCTTTTGCTCTAATAGTCTGTTATTTTGTATAGAAGGCATTAAGGTTCAGATGCATCCCTATGCCTTAAGAAATTATTTTTCCCTTTAATAAAAAAATCCAAGAAATTGGAGATAAACATGCACAGAACTCACAGGTTTGTGACATCAGAAACCCACATTTTAAGTCTCCATTGGTTTTGTTGGACTGGGCTGCTGTGTGGCACAGTCACAGGAAAAGGGCATAGATAGAGACGTGCTCATCTTCCAAGAAAGGCTATGATTACATCTCCATGGACACGGGGTCATTTGGTGACAGTGTCAGACCCGAGGGGAAAAGCTGACTTTATTCAGGGACATTTTATCAGGAGATCTCCTGCCTTCTGTCTACTGTGTCATTCCAAAGCAAAGCTTCATTTCGTCTCCATTAAAGCTGGGAAGTCATATGGTGGTCATGTGGCCACCACACTGCCAAATGTTCCCTTGGGTAGGAAATCTATGTGCCCCCCCCCCCCCAGTGTAGCAAGAGCAACAGTGTCACACACAGCCGTGATCACTGGCACAGTTGTATCAGAATACAAAGGAGTTATTTCACATGAAAGAAATTAAAACCTTAAATTAAAAGGCAACTAAACCAGCCACAGACATGTGGACCAGGATTTTTCTCAAATTAGCAGAGTAATGATGAGTTTGTTTCTACTAAATTTGGCGACAATTTATGCAGATTTAATGCATTCAAAACCGTGCTTTTTCTTTTCCAAAATTAAATGGGTGTCTAGAGACATTTCAGAATACTAACATCCTAGTCAGGGGTCTTCAAGAAGTTGCAACTGAAACTCATCTGTACCTGAAAAGACAAACTCCACGAACTGAGCTTAATGCTTCTCAGCCAACATGCTGCTTGCTTCTGTCTACCTTGGTCCTGCGATGTCAGTGACACCAGTCTGCCCCTTTATGACTAATCTTGCAATCACCTCAACTAGTTGAATAACCTTTTTTAGTAAACTTAAACTCCCTGGGCTTTAATTTCCCTGTCTATAAAATTAACCTAAAAATAAAATAGGTTAACTAGATGGAGGCTGAACTCAGAATGGATATGCAAATCAGCTTTGTTTTTCTCCCAGGCTTAATGTTTCAAACCTGTGATTTCCTGTTCATTCAGTTACAGCTCAAAAATCAAAAGGTATATTGTTTTTTATTAGTGTTTCATGCTTATTATTATTATGTGGTGCCTGTGCAGCCCACATAATGTTGTCAAAGACATGATTAGGAAAGTGATAAATAAGATACTTATGAGCCTAGGAGAAGACACTTATGGCGGTGGAAGAAGCAAGGAGGAGACTTCGGGTGTTAACAGACTATGCCATGATATGCACAATGGAAAATCTGGTTTGGTTTCTTTCAGTTCAAATGCCAAGAAGAAAGAAAGGGAATCTACCAACTAAAGAGATTTTAAGATGTTACCCCACTTGGCTCCAGCATAAAGTATGTTGGTTGTGGGAGAGTAGGCAGCCTTTACCCAAATATTCAAACCATGCTGTGAAAAAGAGTCTTACTGGTCTAATACCTTTAGGGAATAATGAAAACTACTCTCTTCATTATTTGAGATTTTTATTGTGTGTGTGTATACACATATATACACAGAGGGTTTCAAAAAATGTATACTCATTTTAAGAAAGGAAAAAACTGTATTAAAGTTGTAATACTCAATATATACCAATAACAAAAGATAAATACAGGTCACCTTTGAGCACCTCTTGTAATTGTAAAAGTCAAATGTGACTTGGGTATTATAATTTCAATACAGTTTTTTCCTTTCTTAAAATCTCTATACATTTTTTTGTATGTTCTGTATATATGACTATATATATATACACACACACACGTATACGATCAGAATTTTGGCAGTAAAGAAATTGTTTAACTTTATCTGAAATTTCATTAAGATTTTCCCTGTGTGTATATATACATATGTGTATATATATATACACCTATACCCATATTATGGATATATGTATATGCACACACACACATATTTATATGAAGAAAATTCTGGTAGTAAAGAAACTACTTAACTTTGTCTAAAATTTTAAATATTCCAAATTACACACCTTGGAAATTTTTGGATTAGAGAGTCAAAGCACTTCAGCATCTCAAACATACCAATAAAACAAAGTACGTGATAATACAATAATTAAAGACATCTTTGGACAAGTACGTAAACAAAATCTAATGATATATCTTCAGGAACAGATTGAACAACTTATCACATTTCACCAAAAGATCCAAATAGATTCTAAAAGAAGACCACAGCCAGAATGTTGTGTTTTCTCCAAAGGAAGGTCAGAAGCACTTTGCCACATTAGAACTCTTGCTTTCACGATTGGTTTGAGTCAAAATTACCCAGGTGCCTTGGCCTCATTCCAGACCAATATCTATGTGTGGGGGCTCAGGAACAGCATTTATGGGAAATTCTGCAGTTGATTCTAATGCACATTTAAGTTTGAAAACCACTGGTCGAGGCAGTTGCACAGGGCCATTTTGTTTAGTTGTTAAGTAGCTAAGAATTCTGCCAAAGCCACTTGCAGACAACTGAAAGTTTAAAATGGTCTTTACATGTTTAGGTTAGCCTAAAAATGTTTTTAATGCATAATGTGGCTGAAACAGTACATTATTTAGAAGAATATGCTGATGATGTTGAGTGGGAAGGCTCAGAAAAACCAGCAGCTCTCACCCCTACTGAGAGCAGACTCATCTGGGCACTCTGGTTCACAAATGTTGATCTGGTTAAACACATTCAGTTGAATTTTGGTAACTCGTAGATAGTGGCAGAGTCAAAGAGGTGAAATATTTTTCTTACTCTAAAAAATTTATCCTGAGTGTTTGGTCATTGTAAGGTTAACATGGATTATGAAACAACTCATGGAAGAGAAAATATAAACCCAAATTGGTTCTCTTTAACTTTACTCCTACTTTCTTCATCTTTCCCCTCAATGCAACACACACACACACACACACTCTCGCGCACACACGCGCGTGCATGTATGGAAGAGCACACGTACATGTACACACACAAGTTCCTATGTAAAAGTTTCAGAAAGATAAAAAATACTTACCTGGTCCCCCTTGAAGTTGTTCACCTCTGGAATGAGATTTTGTATATATCTTGTGGAAACATTAATAATGACTAATGCAAAGAGGCACACTCACTTAAGATGTCTGGCCAGAGAAGGAAAAAATTGCTCTGTAACACAGAATAACTCTATTCTGTTCTCCTATGTTCCAAAACATTAGAGTGATTCTAACATTGCACTTTGCAACTTGAAGATACTGAAAGGTATTATCTGAGTTATTTTAATTTTTGTGCTGGGTGGGTCAAGTGTGCTATTTGAACATGTTATTTAGCCCTTCCGACAGCATTGTAGCCATGTGTTTGAAGCATCAGTAAGATGTGTAGGAAAACAGCCTGAGCATGGCAGGAATGACACCATCTGGAGGTGAAAACACCCTGATGATTGAAGTTTGACTCCTGTGTATGAAGGTGTCATGTGGCAGATACTTTAAACAATGCACAGATAAGCCCTAAAGATGCTTATTTAACCTCCCTACTGGTCACAAGTTTCAGCAAAGTCTGAGACACAAACTACTGCACATGTCTTTACCCTAAAACCTAAAACCTGGCTATACAAAGGACACTGCTGGCTAAAACCTGGCTATACAAAGGACACTGCTGGTCCTGTGGCCCTCTGAGACACCACTTCTGTTGTAAGTCCTTATTAGATATTTCTTTCAGAGAAATTGGATTTGTCAGTGTCCTTTCTGTGGCCCTTCAGCTCCCTTAGCCTTTGAGGGTGAGTTTGCATAGAACTGCTCACCGATGAACAGTATCCTGCTCAAGTGTAGACATAGTTCTGGGTTTACAGGTCATCTGTTATTAGAGTTTGGACCCAGTTCTGACTCCCATACCCATAAACTTTCACTCTACCCATCTGCCTTCCAGAAATAAATAATACATGCTCACTGCCCTTGATAGATTCTCCATCTAGCATGGGAGGCATATAAACAAATGATTGCTAAGTTAAAAACTTGGATGGAGAACTGAGGAAGATGGTGCTCCCTATACCTGGACATACCAGGGAAAGTATTGCGTAAGAGACGGCATTTATAATGAGGGTTTCTGCAGGGAAGAGAAGCAGAAGGTCTTTCTCAGCCAATCCCCCATACTCTCCTAAAAATTTTCCTCTGCCTGTTCCTTTGGTTTATCCTCCATAATAATTACATTAGATGCATGTTTTTTCCCCACTATACCTAGAGCACCCTGACCAAAGGGTTATGACTTATCTTTAGGCATCTGCCACAAAGGCTAGGAATTGATAAATATTCACTGGAGGACTGGGGACTCCATAGAGATTTCTAGGTAATGAGAATAAGATGTGCACAGGCCTGTGGGCCTGGAGCATCACACCTTCCACCAACTGAAGGAGACGTTCAGAAGACCAGCTGCTAGGCAGCAGTAGCGGTGGTGATACATGGGGCAGGGTGTTCAGGGAAGGGATATAGTGGATTGGAATGATGTGAGATGAAATTGGACCTGGTTGGGATTAGACCACAAGAAACTTGGAGAACATGTTAAGAACTTTTGTCTTCATCCTAAGCATTGGGAAGCCCTTGGGACAGAGGGTAGGTGGGTACCATGTTGGAAAGTTCACCTGAGCCCTATTGAAGGGAACAGGCATGAGGCAAGAACAGCAAAAGAAAATGTGGGGAGACTCTGATGGAGGCTGTGATAGTCATTCCAATATTAGATGCGGCTTTTAGCAGAGGTTGGAAGAAGTGCCCCCTTTTAGGAAGAGTTCACCAAAAAGCCATATGTTATAATAGAACACAACTACTTGCCTAATCCTTTCAGGATTTTCTTTTCCAATTTTTGCTCTCTGTTGCTGGCAGGCTCTCTAACTGTGGATGGCTCTCCAGAAGCAGCAGGTTCTTTTTCCACCTCCTCATTGGTTTCTTCACAGTCCGCATCCTCGTGGTCGGGCGGTTCTGCCCTCTCCGGCTGCTCCTGGGCCTTGGCAGGGCCCCCTTCCCCTGCCGTACTGGCAGCAGAGCCGTAGGTGCTGATGATGTCTTCCAGCTGCCGATTCAACTCTTCAGAAATGTCAGAGGGCCTGCTTGCCTCCCTTCCTGGTGTGTGGAGTGGAGCTGAGGTGTCCTGACTATTGGGCTTCTCGAGGTCGTTTGGGCTGGGTAGGGAGGAACTGTCCCCTGCGGGGACTGCCTGTGGTTCTGCAGAGAGCTGTTCAGAGTGATTTGTCTCCATGCTGGGGTAGGACCTAGTGGTAAGCACAGTTAGGTTGTGTGTAGTTGACCCAGTTGCATGTTAATGGGAAGAATAGCCCCCATGTGGATACCAATGAATTATGTTTTTTTAACGTTGAATGAACATATGTTCATAAACCACTGTTATTACAATGAATAAGGTAGGAACGGGGTGGGGGGGAGCTGTTTTTGTAAATCATACTACTAACGTATTTTTCGTCTTGATCTTCAATTTTCAGTAGTATCTCTTACCAGGGACTTTAAGAGACTAATTCATGCTACTGTTTTTCATGGCCATGTTTGTCATTTTGCTTAGAATAGTCAGTTTGTGGCATCATTTTCTTATATAATTCTATGTAGATTAACAATCATTGGAGGTACATGGATATATACATTTTAAATGTTTAAAATGGTGTTAGCTTTCTTTTGAAGTTAAGATATTTAACACAAGAGTCATAGAACTTATTAAAATTATTCATAACAATAGCATCCCTAAACATTCTTTTGATCTGTAAATCAAGGTTTGATTAGTATGAATACTTTGATGTAAATGTATTATTACATTGGATACAGGAAGTGTTTCTTGCTTTTCTGATATTTTCTTTTTCCTAGATGAGCAAACCCAATGCATACACACACATTATCAATCAACAGAACCCTTTTATAAATATTTTTTTAGACAAGTCTCACTCTCTTGCCCCAGGCTAGAGTGCTGTGGCTCAGCCTAGCTCACAGCAACCTCAAACTCCTGGGTTCAAGGCATCCTCCTACTTCAGTCTCCCAAGTCGCTGGGACTACAGTGCCTGACATAACACCTGGCTAATTTCTCTATATTAGTAGATATGGGAGCTCCCTTTTGCTCAGGCTGGTCTCAAACTCCTAAGTTCAAGTGATCCTCCCACCTTGGACTCCTAGAATGCAGGATTACAGGCGTGAGCCACTACACCCATGTTCTAGAACACTTTTTCTAAGGTTCATACTAGCATCAATGAGAAAGGGCATCTATAAAACCAACTAGTATGAAAATGCAGTAATACTTACAATAAAAATTCCTTAAATTTTTATAAAAACCTTTTATTGCAATATAAAAATTGACATTTTATTATTTTTCAATTTTTCCCACACTATTGGTAGTTCAGGAAAAAAAAAACAGATTACCACTTTCACTTCTAAGTCAAGAAGCTCTAGGAAAGCTTAATAATTTTTAAGAATATTTGACAAACAAGGAGAGGATGAACTGGGGAAATAATTTAGATATTATCAGGAGCCTTAGGAAAGGGTGAGGGACAAATAGGGTTGCAACAGGTTGGCTTAGGCCTTTAAGTTATAGTGCATCTTACTTGTAAATAATACTTAAGGGCACGCTACTAATTAGCAGCCTAAAATGATGGCAAAGATCCCTGTAATTCACAGGTTCTGCTCTATGTGGTGGTATGAAAGTGAAAACATAAGCATACTGTTCTAAAAACTGCACTGCTTCCTCTTCCTATCTCAGTTGTCAAATGCTTGGACTTCAACAAAAACAGAAGGTTCAACATACAGACATTGCCACCCACTTGCTTGCGAGACTCACCAAGTACTTCGGAACTTAGAGGAAGTATTTTTTTTCTTCTCCTATTCACCGACTTGACTATCAAATAATGCAGTAAACAATTTTTTTATCTTCCTCATTGGAATTTATTTATCCTGACCTCCACTCATCTATATATAACTTACGCTTTCCCCAAGCTCAGAGAAAGACACGTGGCACCTGCTGTCCGGCCAGAAGTTATTTTAAGCTATTCTAAAATGAGTCATGGCATTTAGCACTTCATCCTTGAAAATTAAGAGATTACTTTTTCAATCAAATCAAAAACAGTAAAGATTTGCTGGTTTAAATCCCTATGTGAGTGTTAAAGTGTTTGGAGAAACCATCTTTGGATGAAATAAAATCTAAAGTAAACCAAACTTCAGAACAATGAGCTTAAAAATAGTTATCCATAGGAACTTTACTGTGGTTAGTCTAAGTGCATGGTTTTTGTTTGTATTCAATTTATTCATTATCAGATGGCACACTCATTGATTTTAAATACTTAATTCCATGGATATTCATTAAACTCCTGTTCCACATTTTAAAACAGAATATTCACACCTATTTGGTACAGTACACAGTGGATGGGGGCACAACTTTGACTCAGTTTGTGCAAAAATCGAAGAATATAAACAAAACACATGTACCCCCTAATATTCTGGAATAAAAGAGAGAAAAAGCAAAACATTGGGGGAAAACACCCCAGAATAATTGAATCATTGTAGACCCAGGACACGTCCATTTCTAAAAGTAGCCTTAAGACAAACCAGTAAAAAGGGGGGGGGGGAGAAGTCGGACCTTTGTTACTTTTAATTTATTCATTTTCTATTAATAAATTTTATAGCAAATAACTTATTTCTGAATTTTATCTTATATAAACTTTATTGCCTTACCCTCCTGTCCCTGGAGGGAGAATTTTTTCTCCCTGTTGACAGTCCCAGGGGACTATCCTATACACTTCCCTTCCTGAGCAACACGTTTTAATTATAAATACCACGAAAAGTTCTCCAGTCTCAAAGATGGAAGTTTCGGACAGCACAAACAGCATGCTACACCTTCTCATGGGGTTTGGGGGAGTGTTTGTCATACTTACCAGAAGGCAAGAAGCTAAGCTAGAAGAGAGAGGAGAAGAAAGGCAGCAAAAAGCAAGTCTGAGCAGCAGCAGCAGGAGAAGGTGGGCTGGCTGCGTTCTCACAGGGGAGAGAGAAACCCAATACACACACACACACACACACACACGCACACGCACGCACACGCCCACTCCACACAGGCAGCAGCGGGGGGGGGGAGTGGGGGTGGAGAAAGGAACATCAGATGACACAGGGAGAGAGAAATACACCGAAGCTTCTCTAGCTGTCACCAGGGGAGACATCTCAGAAAAGAGAAGCAGCCGGTGAATCTCTCAGATTCTTCCAGATTTTGTTCTTGTAAAACTCACTCCCGAGGACATAGCCCCTCTGGCGAGGGCAATCTTTCTCCATTGTTGTTCTTTTAGGCAGAGTCTTTATTATTTCTGGGTTTATCTCCAGTGTGGTTGATGATTCATCTTTTTTTTTTTTCCTTTTTAGTAGCAAGTTTCTCAGAGGGATGGTGGGAAAAGACAAACAGTGGCATAAGAACAGGGAGATCATAGAACCCACTTTAATTATGATGGCATTGTTTGGCTCGTTTGCAAAATTTGAAATAAAAATTGAGATGGTTATTTTGGAATTGGGTTGAATGTAACCTTCGTGCCCCCAGAGCACGGCCTTCCACAGGTAACTGCATTCGCATCTCAGACAAGACCTTTGGGAAGCTGTCTGCTTTGTCTTCATTATTTGGGGGTGTCCCCACCTTCCACAGAAGCTTGCCCACCCTTTCCAAATCCTCAACACATTCCTTAATCCTCTTCAGAAAAAAGAACCTCCTTGTTTACTATAAAATGCCTCTCTCTTGAGTCCATTCCCTTTTCCCTTCTGTTTTTGGAGAATGTTCTTCCAAAGCAAATTCCTGTGTCTGAATTCTGCTCTGGGGACAGGCTGGGCATAGTGGCACTCCTTGTGGTAGGCAGAGTGATGCCACCCCAAAGATACCTATGTCCTGATGCCTAGAACCTGTGAATATGTTACTTTATACAACAAGAGGGACTTTGCAGATATGATTAAATCCTTAGATTGATTATCCTCGATATCTGGGAGGGCCCCCTGTACTCTGCAAGGGTCTTTGTATTAACAAAAATAAGAGAGGGAGGCAGGAGGATCAGAGTCAGAGAGAGATTTTGAGCATAGGTCAGAGTGATGTAGGCCTATGAACCAAGGAATGCAGGCAGCCTCTAGACCAGCGGTTCTCAACCTGTGGGTCGCGACCCCTTTGTAACAATGAAAACACATCGTGGCATTAGGAAGGTTGAGAACCACTGCTCTAGAAGCTGGGGAAGGGAAGGAAAAGGATTGCCCTCTAGAGCCTCCAGAGGAATACAATCCTGTAACAAATCCATGTTGATTTTAGTCCAGTGAAACTCATTTTGGATTTCTGACCCCCAGAACTGTAAAATAATAAGTTTGTGTTGTTTTTAAGCCACTAAATTGGTGGAAAATTATTATAGCAGCAAAAGGAAACTAAAGCATTCCACCCCCAAACATTTTCCTACCACTTGCTGTGAGTTCAGGGGAGGCACAGGATATACATAGATGAATGCACCCAACAAGTAGGGGGTGGGATTTAGGGGGTGGGGTAAAGAAATACCAAGGACAAAGGCAGCGAAGCCCGTTACTCTGACATTTGATAAAACAGTGGGTGAATTAAAATCAAGGAAAGAAAGAAGTACTTTTATCTAAGTTAATAAATAGTTGGTGAATGCCACACGTTGGGTGGGATTCCAACCTGCATTGTGACAAACTGACCCGATCAGATCATTCAGAAATACCAAGAAGTCAGTGCTCCTCACATTTGAGGAATGTATAGATTCTCTTAACAGAATAACTCAACATTGAAATTACTTAAAGGATTATATTATTATGTGCACCAATATGTACTAATAAGAAAATAAGGATACCCTTCTTGTGCTCAGAGTAATTATTCAATATTAATTTAAAAATAAATATATTTTTAAAACTCCATAAAACCAATGAATACAATTCAAATTAACAATACCTTTATGTGGCAGACAGTGTTTTGCTGAACCCAAATTGCTACTGTTGTTTGAGTTCATGGCATTTTTCTACAGTGTGCTTTGGGAAGTGACATTTCCTTCAACATTTAATCTATTCTAATTATGACATAATTTTTATTTATATGGTCTTCCCCTTTTGTCATTGTTCCTCATCTGTGTCCACCCCTGGGCCTCACATCCCTGAGTCTAGAGCTTTTCTGGCTGAACTTCTCCAGAGAACAGTCAGAGGTGCCCTGAAAGGGTGGAGTCTCTGTTCCAACTGTTCCTTCTCCTGGTTACAAAAAAAAAATCAAGGTGGGCACAGTGGCTCACATCTGTAATCCTAGCACTCTGGGAGGCCGAGGTAGGTGGATTGCCTGAACTCAGGAGTTCGATACCAGCCTGAGCAAGAGCAAGACCCTGTCCCTACAAAATTGTGAATTGCTATTGTTGTAGTGCCTGTGGTCCCAGCTGCTCTGGAGACTGAGGCAAGAGGATCGCTTGAGCCCAAGAGTTTGAAATTGGGCTATGATGAGCTATGATGCCAAAACACCCTACCAAGGGTGATAAAGTGAGGCTTAAAAAACAAATCAAATAAACTGGGTGTGGTGGCACATGTCTGTGGTCATAGTTACTGAGAAGGATCCAGTCTAGCTTGGGCAACATAATGAGACCTTATCTCTTGAAACAAAGAAAGAAACAATACAACAGTTGGGTACAACAGCCAGATAAACTGTCCTACTAAGTTTCCTGCCTTACTACCACTTTCAGTAGTTTCTCCACTTGCTCAAATTCCTTAGTCTTTTCAGAGTCTACTGTGCAAATTAGCTTGCTCTCACTGGTAGCCTTTCCCCCTGACATCCAGCCCCATTCTTGTGAATTACACTTTGACTGTCAAATCATTTACCACCAAGTCCTTTGTTCTATTCCTCTTCTGTTGTGGTTTGGGGTTTAGGGACTCAATTCTTCTGGTTTCCTTGATGTTAGAATTTCCTTTTCTGCTTTTTGTTCCTCTTGTTTGCTGATAAATTTTAGAATAAAAAGAAATCAGAATTATCTTCACACTGTCATTTTTTTTTTTTTGAGACAGAGCCTCAAGCTGGATCGAGTGCTATGGCATCACAGCTCACAGCAACCTCCAATTCCTGGGCTCAAGTGAGTCTCCTGCCTCCAGCTCCCAAGTAGCTGGGACTACAGGTGGCCCCCACAACGCCTGGCCATTTTTTGGTTGCAGCCGCCGTCATTGTTTGGCGGGCCCAGGCTGGATTCGAACCCGCCAGCTCAGGTGTACGTGGCTGGCGCCTTAGCCCGTTGAGCCACAGGCACCGAGCCCACACTACCATTTTGGATTTAGGAAGATTTATTTAACTAGATAGCAGTCTAGTAATGAAATAAACTGTCCCCCAAAATAAGAATCTTTTTTTTTTGCCGGGGTTGGGTTTGAACCCGCCACCTCCGGCATATGGGGCTGGCCCTACTCCTTTGAGCCACAGGTGCCACCCCAAAATAAGAATCTTGAGCATTGGAAATATCCAATAGAAATTTGGTTTTTTCTTCTTTCAGGAACATTGGTGAAGAAATTTCTGGACTGGAGAGGAATTAAATGATTCACTTAAGATCTCTTTCAATTGAAAAGTTTATAAATTCTGTACTTTTTTTATGATGGGCTGAAGGGAAGCAGAAGTCATGTGTTGATAATAATTAAGATTATGAGCCATATAATCAGGTAGCTTCTCTGTGAATTCCAGGTAAGTTTTTTTACTTAAAATATATTTTAATTTCTTTAGCTCCAATTTCCTACTCAATGAAATGGGGCTATTTATTTGATATGATTGTTATAAGACTAGCACAGTAAATGTAGTCTAGTATGAATACATAATCTGTTAACTAATTCTAGTAAAGATGTGTTTAAATTTAGCTTGTAAATGGGAATTAATATCTCCTACACCGATAACATTTTCACACTGTTGCTGCCCAAAACCAAGTTGAAGTCTGAGAATTTATTTTATCATCTCTTGATCATGATATATATATATATATCTCCATATATATATTCACACACACACACACACACATATATATATATATATATGTATATATACACATACCATGTATGTATATATCTCTTGGTCAAGGTGTGTGTATGTGTGTGTGTGTATATATATATATATATATATATATGCACACATACTATATATATACATACATAGACATACACACAACCTGGTCCAGATCTGGTGTAGGTTGGAGGAGGGGCAAATCTTTGTATCCTTTTCCTACTCAGTGCACAACACCTCTCTCTTTCTAAAATGAGGGGATAGTGTGAGCTTATGGCCAAGGAGGGATTATTTTCTATTAGTCTGAACACAAGTCATGCAGCAAGTTAAAATATTCATTTCGTATGAAGAATTTGTACTGGTTGTGTGCAGTTGATTTCCAGAAGTGACATATGATTCCACCCTATGAAAAGAATTTGGGTTTATTACGTCAAAGCAAGAATTAGGCATTGGCAATATTTATTGTTTCTAGTAAAAGGAGAAGTGGACTAGCTTTCATGAATAAAATAGACTGAAATTTGTATAAATATTGGATGCTGCACTTGCACTTGGAAAGAGTATCACTTCTTAAGTAGCTTTATTAAATTGTACTTATCTTTTTTATAATAGCAATTTAATCATGAAGCTCTTCTTATAAATAATGCAGATAGATTCTAGGCTAAGCTTCTTTATATTGATGCTATGTTTAATCTGAATCAACAAAATACTGCTATGTGCAGTCTATAGGGGAGATTTGGCTTGTCACTATTAAAATAAAATCAGAATAAGATGTGCTAGTTGGCAATAATTTTGGACCTTCCCATCTTGGAAGAATCCCTCCTCACCCCATTGCTGGATGTGGTTGAAGTTCAGTAGCACAGGACTGAATATTGACTTGTTCACTCAGTGTGTCTACTGAGGGCACAGCTGGGGTTCCTGGCTACTGGTAGCCACAGTAACATTGCCCTGGAGCAGGCTCTGCTATCCCAACAGCCAGCAAGAGGGCTTGAAGGCCACGTGATTGAAGAATGAGGACAACTCTCATCTTGATCCTGATTAAAACATCTGTCATCATTGGCTTGTCCAGTGGAGTTCCAGGCCGCCCCTTTGGGTAGGAATCTATTCATTGTGGCCTGTGGGCAGGAAAGCCCTGTTGGCTTTTGACTACTCTTACCGTTACCTTGCATGGAGAAATGCTGGACTCCAGGAACACAAGTTACTTTTTTGTGGTGTGCTATTTCTTCTGGCTCATGTTACCTACAGGAAATTTGGGAAATATGTTCCACTTGAAAGAACTCTTTCCATGAAATACCACAATGAACCTCACAAATGACAAGAAGAAGGCAGTGATAAAGATTGACTGAAATGTCAACTGCCAACGGTCCCAACTGTGCGGGTGCCAAGCCACCCGTAGTTTGAACTGGTACCTCTGGCTGGTGATATTTTTTGCCCTCTCTTCCCTCTTTTCTTTCCTTCCTTCCTGAGGTTCTATGGGATGGGCAGAAGCTTGGTGAGGAAGAGCCTCTCAGATGATCTCCCCACTCCATCAGACTCGGAGTTCCTAGAGTCATCCTGATCTGTCCTTTGGTAGATGATATTTGATGAAAAAAATTGGCCCTTCCTAACGAGATAGCACTACTTGCCCACAGTTAAGTAAAGAAAGTCTCTGTTAGATCCACGGTGCTTTACCATATGAGCAGCGTGACGCCTTTGAAAAGTTTGATAACAGCATCTCTTTCAAATAGCCCTTGTGAGGTTTTCTAACTAATGACTACAAGGTTCATCTTTCCTTACACTGTTTAGTATAAGTTCTTTTTGTTCTCTTCTTAGGGGTCAGGAGTTCTTCTTTCCCCTCTCTGAGAGTCATGAGGCATCTCTTCCCCTACCCATCACAAAGCAATTCTCCATGTTTGAGGGGTCAAAGGTTGAACTTGTGTTTCAAGGAAAGCCTGTCATTAAGATGTGTTAGAAAAGAGGATGATGACAGTTTTAAGTCCCTTGTTCTGCATACATTTGGAATTGCATCAGGTGGGACCCCAGATTGTAGTTGGATCCTGCCTGAGCAGCCTTGTTACTTAACTCCAGGATCACTGTTCCCGCAAACTGGAGGCCGTGCCCGGACATTTGTGGAATGTGGTTTTCCTAGATTCAGCACCGGGAACCAGGACCAGACGAAATCAGGGTACCTGTGACCAGGACTCCTAACTGCCTTCCTCACAGATACCCAGGGGAGGCTGTGAGATCATTAAAAACATGAAGGACAAAGTGCAGGGGAGTCCTCTCAGGCATCTTTACAGAGCCACCAAGTGCAAAAGATGATACCTTAAAGACCTTGCTGGGGAGGAAATATGGCTATTATTAAAGGCACTGATACTGAGCGACATGGTGGGACCCATCTCCCACCATGAGAAAGAGAAAAATTAGCCAGGTATTGTGGTGCGTGAGCCCAGGAGTTTGAGGCTACAGTCAGCTATGAGGACATCACTGCACTTTAGCCAGGGAACAAGGTGAGATGCTGCCAAGTGCTGGTGATCCCTGCTGCTTCCCTGGATGTGAATGCCAAACAGATCTCCTCCAAGTTGCTCTGAGCTGCAAATCTTACCTTCCCACGAGGTCTCCAAAACCCTCCGTGTAGCCTTTCTCTAGGGCTGCTAGGAAATCGTCTGTAGCTTGTCTGGAAATGAAAGCAAGCCCCTGAAATATGACCACCGAGTCTCCTGGAGATTAGAGGAGCACATCCTAGAAGTATTGGGTTGGAATATTCAGAGTTCTCCCCGGAGGAAGTGCTGCAGTACCGCACATGTCCCTGCACGGAGTGGGACAAGGAGCCCTCACTGGAAGTCTGTTCACAGAAATCAAGGCTTCTGTTGCCTGGGTCTTACTTTCAGGGTAACTTGATATAGATGAAAATGAATGAACCCTGCCCTCCCGGGCAGGTATTCAAGTACTTAAATTTGTGTATTATTGTAAGCAATTCAGCGTACATTAACAGAGAGGACTTGTCTCTTTCCCCAAACAAAATGGAGACAAAATAAAGCAAGCAACCCTTGGCGGGCTCCTAACATCTTATATAGTTTTAAAATTCAAAGATCACAGCATCTAAAGAATGAGTGTCTTTTGTTAGGGGGCCAGGGGACCAGTGGAGGGGTTGGGGAGACAAAAACAAGCACATAAAAATATATTTAATTGAAACTATGAGTCATTATTGAGTGGAAGCATAGATGATAGGATACAAAAACTTGTATTTGGATATTTTGCTTTAATGAATTTATGCTTAGCTAAAAAATACAATGACAATATATGTGTATATATAGAAAGTTAAATATTAGATAAATAAGCTGTTTTAAATGAATACTTTTTTGTATGTTGAAGATTTAAGCTCACTAAAAGAGATTTAACTTTGTGCTAATAAAAAAAAAAAGAAAAGGTCAAGGAATAAATGAGAAACTTGGCCTGAGAGAGAGGGAAGAGTGACTATTTAAAAACTGTCCTAACAGCAAAATTCCCAGTTCGAGAGAGAAAACGGTTGAATAGCAGCAGCAATAAAAATAAATCTAGTAGGTTTTCTGCAATATTTATTCCCAAATTCAGTGCTTTTGTATTAAAAAAATCTGTTAAATTTTGAAAGGTAATCATATCTATATTGTATAATAAAACAGTGAAATTTAATGTGATTTTGTGTTTTTCTCCATAAGGATAAGTGACACAAATTCAGATTTCTGCATAAAAACTGATATGAAAATATGCAATTGCCTTATGTAAATGTACATAATATTTCTATTAAACTGTCTTATTTTGATATATTCTGCTTATTTTGTGATATTCTAAAGTGGTTAGTGGAAGTTTGGATTCATAAAATATTAAGGTAATGGATATTTTTATTTATCCACAGGCCTCTGAGAAATTGGAGTTCTGTACTAGAGTCACTGGTAATTAAATTCGCATATGTGTTTTTGATAAGTGAAAATCCATCCGATGATATATTCAAATTTATGAATTTTTGGATCATGGGCCAAGGAAAGACTTTCAGTCTAAAGCTCATAAGCCCGAGTTTGCATGTAATGTTACATACATATTGGCAGACAGAGTCATCCCTTCATCTCCTTGCAGAAAATTAAACACTTTGAACTGGCCTGGCACTGGGGAAGTAGTACTGACTGATACGGACTGGGCAAGTCACTTGGGTTCATAAAATTCGAACAAAACATTCCATGATATGTTGGGTTGCTGAGGGAGGGAGAGAGTGTTGCATGGTGTATCTATAAGGAAGGATTTATGGCTCTCGAGAGGAAGCCAGATCCATTTTAAAATATATAAGATAAAGCCAAAGTTTAGGAGAGGTAAAATTTAATTGAATGTGTGAAATAGAAAGAGGAGTAGGAAGAATTAAGTTGCCCACCATCAATTTGTGTAAATGATTTTGTACTTTTAATTGTGCAGTAAGTCATCATGAACCACCATTTCTGCCCATGCTGTCAAAGTGGACTGGACTGGCTCCTGGACTCTCTTCCAACAACTCAGTGTCAGTGCATGAAGGAATTAGTAGCCCAATGCCGCCACTTAATGAGAAGGCAAAAGTTTGATAGCTTGCAATACATGTGAGGATGCTGAAGAGCTCAGATTCAAAAGCACTGAAACAAGTGAAACAAGCTGTTGTCAAAGAAGCACCTCCGAAGCCCCAGAGAACGGAGGCTGAAGAATGAACTTGGAACCAAATACTATAGTTCAAATGCACAGCATTTCCAGATCCCTTCTAAAAACAATGCAGTAGAAAATGCTGAGCTTCATTAAGTACTTTATCGTTCATATCCATGTTGGTATGGATATCTTGGAACTTTTTATCAAATGAAGAAAATAAGTGATTATTCTTCCTTGTAGAAGAGAAAATGTGTTACAATTATAGCATTCCTCATAATAAAGAGGAACATTATAAAGTTAGGACAGAATTCAAAATATCAATATAAACTTTAAAAGAAAAATGTTGTAATTTTGTTTAGGAAAAATGATGCCCCATGTTAGACCCCATTAACAATCCTTAGAGAAACATCTCAGTCTATTCATGGCTCAGAAATGTATAAGAGAACTTGTGTCATCTTGTGCTAGAAAGCCAAAAAGCTTTCACAATTTAATAGAGTCATATCAAAAAGACACAGGAACCTGGTTAAAAGAAGCTATCCCTAGTAAAAGCTGTGCCATTAATGATCATCATAAATCTTCCAGTTAACTGAAAAGCATTTAATCTAGAAAGCCATTATTTCCATAGCAATGAACAGAAAGGAAAAAACTAACATAAAGTATTTGAAAAGAAGGTGAAGAATTTATTACTGCTGAGCTTTGACACTTATTTGGCATTATTAGCTCATGTACTCCACCCATAAAGAATACAGAAATGAGTAATGCTAAATATATCAGTTAGGAGGCATTTTCTGACACAAGGTGGGAGTATCAGCAGAAAAACACCGTAACTTGGGGCTTTAGGGCAGGCAAAAGTCATGGAAAATATTCAAAATTCAACCGCATCAGTTTTTAAATGATGCACACAGTGGGAAGGAATGTATCACACGAAATGTCTTTTAAGGGACATGGAAAAGGCAAACACCACCATGATGGACAAAAGGAGGTCCCTTCAACTAAAACAGCAGCAAAAGATGAGTTCAAGAGGTGACAGGCAAAGTTGTCAGTCACCCCTGCTCCTGCAGATGAAAAAAGAGCTGCAGCTGACAGCCGGCTAAAATGGATCTTCAACCCATACCAGAGAGATGGGCGGAGGCAGCTAGCCAAGGTCCTAAGAAGATTCCTCTGCAGGAACCAGAGAAACTAAAAATGAAGGGACTCCAGTCCCTGGCGAAGAGCGTGAAAAAGAAGCTCTACCCCTCAGAGGCGTAAACCAAGTCTCACCAGTGGTCCTCATATAGCTTCTCTTGTATTTTTCTCCCCTCTTTGAGAAAGTCAAGTTTCTGATAGCTTTAAGAAGACAGTTCATAAGAGAAAATTCTGTTTCATACCATTAAAAAAAAGAACAAGGAGAAAGAGGAGGAGGAGAAGGAGGAGGAGGAAGGGGAGGAGGAGGAGGAGGAGGAGGAGGAGGAGAGAGAACGGAGAAGAGACAAGAGAGAAGAGAGAAGAGAGGAGAAGAAGAAAATTTAGGCCAGTGTTTTGTTTTCAGAGCAAATGCTTTCTTTAAAAAAGACGTGAATGACCATCTTGTGTGTCAACATTCCATAGACTGTGGAAAGGAAGTTTGATAGCCTGCAGTGTAAAGTCTCACTAAATAGCAATTTTAAGTCACGAGCATGTGTTCAACATGACTTAAATATTTTCACTTACTTACCCTTTTCAGCCCCCAAAGCCTGCTCCTTGTTCTTAGCTCTCCCCTTAGCACTGAGGCATGGTTGGCAGTGGTAGACCAGTTCTCATTATTACTTGATGTGAAAGATTGGAAATTTTTGAGCATGTGGTGTGTATGTATGCAACCATAAATTGGAGGGAAATGAGATCTGGCAGCTTATCAATATTTTAAAATATTAGTATTTGTGATCTTCTATTTAAGGACAATTTGACTACAAATTTTGAGACAGAATGTCACTGGACAAATTGCTAGGGATCATGATTGTATGTATTTTTAAACTTTGGTATTTGTATTAAAAATTGTTTACAAATAGTTACAACACATCTATGGATGGACCATGGAACAAAATCTCACATAATAAAAAACAATTAGATGGAAAGTTATCTATATATAGTAGAACCTGCATAGTTGACCACCTCCCTCCATTGACCACCTCCTTATGTTGACCTAATTTTCATAGATTAGACATGCCCCACTTGTATATATCAGTATAGCAGGCCTATGACCACCTAGTCCCCTGTGTGATCAACTTACAGAGGTTCTACTGTATTTTATGATGTTATTGGTTTATAAATCTTTTTTTCCTTCGGTTTATAAATCTTGCAGCGATTCTCAACCTGTGGGTCGCAACCCATAAGAACTGTATTAAAAGGTCACGGCATTACAAAGGTTGAGAACGACTGCTTTTATAGTCAAAAAGGTATTCATATATTTTTAAGAATCTCAAACACATTTAACAGATCAATCTTAACAAAGAGGTTAAGAGGTTAATTTCCTACAGATTACTGTAGGAAAATGGAAAAATTAAGTTATATTATTAAGATAATTATATTATTGTCTATATAAATCCATGGAAGTAGGCTGAGTGAGGACTTCTGTCAGTGATGTGGAATCATGACCATAACTCTAAGTAGAGTTTTGCATGTACCATCAGGTCTGGGGAAAGAATCCAGCTCCTCCATCTGTCTCTGATAGCAAATAATCTTAGTTAATTAGGAAGGGATTCATCTTTAATAAGTATGCGTTTTTTAGTCCACATAAGATTTTGGAAGGAAATACAAATTTAAAAGAATCAAAACAATTTATTAGTATTTATAGCAAATAGGATATTGCAAGATCTACTTAGGAAAATAGCCCTAATTGTAGCATTTCACCAAGTTTCATTTATTTGCCCATCTCCTCACAAAACTGTGAGTTCCTTTGGACCAAGGATGGTGTCTTTCACATTAGCCTTCTCAACACAGGGCCTTACCCAGACTCAGTGCCCAGTAAATATTTACAAATGAATAAAGGAGGGCCTTATGTGGTAGTGAGATTGGTTCTCATCAGTATCTCCTGCCAATGACATCAGAGAAAAATCTGTCTCATTCTAGTACTACTGAGCTGCTCTTGTTTTGAAGGCATCCTCCTGTAGCCATTTCAGAATGTACTAGAAACAGAGGAAAGGTTTTCTCTGATGTTTTTGATGTTTATTCCAGGGCATGCTTCTAGATGGAAAGTGCCAAGCTGGGATGCTCCGGAGACACAGCCCTTGACATTCTCAGTCAAAGGAGGTGTGATATAAAATGTGGCTGCCAGCAGCTGGGCCCGCATGGTGCATGGCTGAAGGACGAAGACAGTTTTCTTCAGACCCTGGCTAAACATTCATTGTCAGGAGCCACAGATAGCCACACTTCAAACCACTTCCTCATGACAGCCTTTCTGATGTTTGAAAATTCTATGGGCCTTTGCTGAAGAATTCCTTGCTTTCTACAATTGCTCTTCCTGGGACCTAGCCTCCTGACCTTTCCTCTACTTGGTTTTTCTCCCTTCGTTTGTCCCTGTTTCTCCTACATGTTGTTGTGAAGACCCAGAAGTGAACACAGTGTGTGGGAGGCAGCCTGACCAAAGCAGAGAGCAGGGGACTACTGCTGCCCTTCTGGCCACCACACTTCCGCCACAGCCAATGGCTGCCATCTGTTTGGTGACCTTATGTATTTTTGACTCTCCCAGCTTATGTCCCTGTGTTTTGTTCTATGTTGCTTTGTCTTTAATGTGATGCTTTAAAAATGTGATTCTCCAATTCTACTGTGGAGTTGCTATTGGGACTCTAAGGACTTAATTTCTATCTCTATGAAACTGATGGAATTGGCTCATTGTTCCAACCGCTGGAACATTTGGGAATTGTGATTTCTCCATCAAATGTCTTAAATCCTGAGCCCCTCTCATCTGTACTTTGGATAAGTTTATTGCCACGTCTTCATCTAAGTCACTGATAAAAGTATTGACCCAGGCAGGCTGAGCAGAGATGCCATAACACACCTCTTGTGCTCAACATTTATGAATTAAATCATGAATCTAACTGATAGGAACAGGAGTAGATTCTAGTTTTTGTCTATGGTACCTCACTTAGGTCAGCATGTCCCCTTTCAATTATCCTCATAAGAGGTTGTAACATATTCTTCCAAGAGACAGTCTTCTTATTTCTGGAGGTTCCCAGGACAACATTATCACTTCCGTTCACTTCTTTTCTCTTTCATTATTCTTGCACAACACAAATAATAATAATGCATGACACCTGTAGTATACTTTATCAGCTGTCTAACAGTGCATATGTAACCCCTCTACAATGTAGGAGCCTTAAAACAATGAGAATTGTTTTATCACAATTTTGTTGGCAAGGTAGTCAGTTTTCCTGCTGTGGTTACTCAGACTCACTCTTGTGGATAATCTGATGGGTTCATCTGTGTGCTGGGCACAGTTAGGACAGCTGGATGACTGGCTTTCTCCATCCATGTGGTCTTCAAGGAGGCTGTTTTGGGCTTCTTCACCTGGTAGTGGTGGTAGCATTTTAATAGGAGAAACTCCCTGAGAAGTTCAGTGAGCAACATTAATGTGACAATTAACCACAAACACTCACAAATTTAGGACTTAGTTTATGTAGGTGACATGCCTTGTAATTTATGTAATTAATTGGTTTTAAAGATAATCTCTATTGCCACAAACTTTATTAGCATGTGATATGGGAGACATTTTATGAAAGAATAACTGAGTATTGGATAAGTATTAAAAAAATTAAAATTACAAATGTCCCACAGGACATGGTCGCACATGCCTTTACTCCCAGCTGCTCAGAAGGCTGAGAGTGGAGAACCGCTTGAGCTCAGGAGTTGGAGGCTGCTCAGCTACGATCTCACCACTGTCCTCCACCCTGGGTGACAAAGAAAGACCTCATCTTTATAAAAAAAAATCCAACATAAGTAGGGTTTTTACAGATCAACTAATATCTAAAGTATATTTTCCATTAATTTATTATCTTTGTGATGAGTATCTCAAAATTTCTACCCTGCTGTGACTGTGCTCTAATACATAGGGGATTAAATAAAATGGATTGTCATAGTTTTATTCTTTGGGTATCTAATCAAAACAAATGACTTTTTAAAGGCAATATTTAATTTATTTTAAAAGTAGTCTTTAAAATACACAAATTATCAAAGCCTAAGAAATAATTATCATTTTATCAAATGTCTTAGAAACAATTTTCGTAAATTAATTTCATCCAGACATGTGTTTTAACACAAATTTGCTTCTGATTAGTCAGAGCATATGGGTCTGGGAGCCCAGCATGGAAGTGGGGGAGCACATTGATATTCTGGGCTCTATTGCATTCAAGATTTCAGAACTCACGTAATCAAGGCATCCACAGGGCTACAACAATTCTGGAAAAATGAAAGCTGAGCTGATGCCTGCTGTGGAGGGCTCTGATGCTATTTGCAAAGAGGCAAATACCCAGGGGGGCAGGCTGGGGGATGTCTGGTGGCTGTTAAGAAATTGTTTGGAGTCATTGATTCTACTATCAGAATGTATGGTTGTTGTCATATCATGGAGGCAGAGAGAAGTGTGGATGAAACTTAAGTGATACAACTAGCCAGCTGCAAAAATTAATGACAATCAACAAAATGAAAAGCCAACCTACAGATAGAGAAAATAATTGCAAAGCACATGTCTGGTAAGGGGTTAATATACAACATTTATAAAGAATTCTTACAACTCAACAACGGGAAATCAAATAACTTGATTAAGAAGAGATTGATGTTGGCCAGGGAGTGTAGAAAAGGGAACACTAATTCATTATTGATGGGAATGCAGATTGGTGCAACCATTATGGAAAACAGTGTGGAGGTTTCCCAGACAAACTAAAAATAGAACTACTATATAACCCAGGAATGCTTCTTCTGGATACACACCCAAAGGGGATAAAATCACTATCTCATAAAAATATCTGCACTCCCATGTTCATTACAGCACTGTTCCCAATAGCCAAGATGTGGAATCAACCTAAGTGTCTGTTCATAATATGAATGGATAAAGAAGATGGTGTATATGTGTGTGTTGTATACACACACACACACAATGGAATATTATTCAGTTTTAAAAGAAATCCAGCCATTTGCTACAACATGGATGGACCTGGAAGACATTATGCTAAGCGAAATAAACCAGACACAGATTTCATGATCTCACTCACACGTGGAATATAAATGGTTTTTAAAAAGAGCTCTAATACACAGACATAGAGAATGAAACTGCAGTTACCACAGGGGGAGAGAAAATGGAGGTGACGTAGCTCAAAGGATACAAAATACTGTAGCGGATATGTGGGATAAACAAGTGTAGAGATCTAATGTACAATATGAAGGCGAAAGTTAATAAAATTATATTGTACAGTAGCTCCCCTTTCTCCATGGTTTCGCTTTTGAAGCTTTCAGTTACCCATGGTCAACCATGATCCATAAATATTAAATGGAAAATTCCAGAAATAAACAATTTCTAAGTTTTAAATTACATACTGTTCCATGTGGTCTGGTGAAATCTAGTGTTGTCTGGCCCCATTCCACCCAGGAAACGAGCCCTCTCTTTTTCCCACACCTCCACACTGTAGATATTTCCTGTCCAGTAGTCATAGACATTGTCTGCTCCTGACATCTGACCATTGAGCTTGCCATGGCTCCATGAAGCAGGATCACCTGAAGTAGATGATCCCCTTTCTGAAATGTAGTTGGAAGGTCAATAGTAGCCTAATGCTACGTGTCACACCACCTACATCATTCACCTCACTTCATATCATTATGCAGGTAGTGTATCATCTCACATCATCGTGAGAAGGGTGAAGAAAATATAATGTAATTTTGAGAGCAAGACACCATGTTTACATAACTTTTATTACAGTACATTGTTCTATTTTGTCATTACTTATTAATCTCTTGCTGAGCCTAATTTATAAATTAAATTTTTATCTTAAGTATGTGTATGTAGGAAAAAGCAAATATTCCCTATACATCTGTAGTTGCAGGCATCCACTAGGGGTCTTAGACGATATCCCTCTTCATTAGGGATTTTTATTACATAAGTAGATTTGAGCTGCTTTTGTCACAAAAAGCAACTACATGACATGATAGATACATTAATTTGCTTCACTATGATAATCACTGTACTATATATATATGGTATAATATATATAGTATAGTATATAGTATATATATACAAATATATATGTATTTGTAACTATAACAGTACCCTATAACTGCTGTGTATCCTATAACATTGTATTATAAACTTCAAATATACACAATACAGTTCACTTATTTTTTAAAAAGAGCCCTGGCAAACAAATTGAAAGCAGAATTAGTGATATGGTACTGGCTAGCTTCTTTGGTTATAAACAGTTATAACGCATAGGTGGTAGGAAAAGTTAAATATGTTTATTTTTATCTTTCAAACAATATGGGAATTCCTTAAACATTTTTCTTTGAGCCGTTAGTTTTTAAGAATGATTCTGAAAAAACATATGCTTCTATGAATGAACCAAATACATTTTAAATTGTGGTCATTTTATTTCCTTTAATGATACCTTCTAAAAATTGTGACTTTTCTTCCTTGAAGATTTTAACAATGAGAAGCCATCTTAAGAGGTTGCCATCCAAAGGAAGTTTGGGAAGTCTTTTTTGTATTGATGACATTTGATGTGAAACCCAAATGATAGCACAGAATTGGTCATATGAAACCTCAGGGTCCAGGCAGAGGGCCAGCAGGTGTGCCCCTGGCCCTCTTGTCCTTGGCAAAGACCTTTCTCTTTTCATTCCTTACTGTGCTCCCTTTACCTTTTTTGTTGGCACTGGAGGGAAACTGACAATTTCCTAGGGGTTAGAACTCCTTCCTCAGAGAAGCACTACTTTGCTTGGTGCAACCTTTAACTTTAGTAAACAGAATGCTAACCCTCTGGGGCTGGAGCCTGTGCATCCAGATTTCTCCAGCCAAGCCCAGAGCTATCCAAAGGGAAATAAACTTTGATAAGCTCACTAAAGTGAAACCTTCCAAAACAGACGCTATCTACCCTCAGTACAATTTCCTAGTTTCACAATTTACAGTACACAATCCACCAGAAGTAAGTAAATTTCTGGCAGTTTAAGGACAGCCATTCTCTCTCTCTATCCAATCATGAACCCTTCACACCAAGCTCAGTGTAACCAGTACGGAATGAAGAAGAGTTTTAATATTAAAAAGGACACATACATGTCTTTTGGGGTAAAATTTAATATTACTGTACTAGTGGAAATGTTATCGTATCTCAATACAATGACTATACTTGTGTGTAAGTTTTAATAATTGATAAAATAATGATTTAAGTATCACTCAGTTAATCTAGAGCTGAGACAAATGCACAAGTTTTTCAGCCTCCCTAGGGTTTCATTAGCTATCCACCCTCTTCACCTATGCTGTACCTGTGTCATCAGGAATTCTGGCTGACAAGGTGGCCCTAATACCTTTTGAAATCTTGATCAGTAGAGTAGGAAAAGCTTTTCAAAAATGGCATGCAATTCTGCTTGCTAAAATAGACTTCAGTTTATCTCTGAGCCATGGCTTTCCTTGGTTTTGCATAAAACCTTTGGAACAGATAATTTAGTTATGCAAATATAAATTGAGATGAGAATCTGTGGGTGGATTTGGACACAGGGCATTGCTGCAAAATGTTCTATTTGGTGACCCAAAAGGAATATGCCCACAAGGCCAGGACATGACTCTGACACTTTGTAATTTATATGTGTGTATTTATGTGTGTGTGTGTGTGTGTGTGTGTGCATGTAGTGTCTTGCATTATGAATTTAGAGTCTATGCCGAAGAAGATGCTCTTGCATGCCCTTTGGAACTGTGTACATTCTGCCTTAGTTTGTTGTTACTTTTGTTTTTACGTGAGACTCCCTGAAATGCAGGAGCCAGAAGGAAGGACATCCAGAAGGAATCTTTACCTCATGTAGACAAAAAATAGTGATCAGGCCTGGGTTGTCTGCAGCTCTATCTGGACTGGACTGTTTTGTGTCCTGTCTGAGTCAGTGACAGCAACAATTAACAAAGTACCATAGCTTGGTTGGCTTACACAACAGGTGTTTATTTCTCAAAGTTCTAGAAATCTTTCAGGATGGATGGTTTCCTGGTCAAGCTCCTCTTCCTGGTTTATAGAAGATTCATTTTCACAAGGCAGAGAGAATGAACTGTAGTCATTCTCTCTTCTTACAAGGCATTACTCTCATCATGAGATCTCCACTCTCGTAACCTAATAATTACCACTCCAAAGCACAGCTCGTAAGCAATGTCATTGGGAGTTAGGGTTTCAGCTGTGAATTTTGGAGGTACGCGCACATGTAGTCCATAATGTCCTATGTGCTATATGAGTTAAGAGTGAATAATCCACGTTAATTAAACACTACACTACTATCTTTCAGGATTCTGATGGGGTCATGATATAAGATCACACTCCTGTGGGGAAGAGGCAGACTTTTTTGTGAAGGACAGATTTCTTCTTCCTGAATAAGTGGAGTCAATCTTAGGACTTCAGGCTTGAGAAAAAGTTACAATCAATCTCTTTTTCTCTCTCAACATAGATGACCCCTCTGGGAGGATGAGGCAGGTGGATAACTTGAGCTCAATGAGTTTGAGACCAGCCTGAACAAAAGAGAGACCCCATCTCTACTAAAAATGACAAAAACAAAACAAAAACACACAGGAAAACCGAGACAAGATGATTACTTGAGCCCAAGAGTTGGAGGTTGTTGTGAGCTATTATGCCATGGCACTCTACCTAGGGCAATAGGTTGGGTGAATTGGATGTCAGCAATGTTGGAAGAGTATAAGTCCTGCAGTTGAAATTGTCTGAAGGAAAAGGAAGATCACCGCTCTCTCTGGTGTGTGAAAAAAAATCTTTATTTTACCTTAACACATATAGGCAGTATTGCACGTACACATCACAAATCAATAATCTAATAGCTCAAACCCAAGGACCCAGGCCTTAACCATCGGGGATCAGGGTGTCTATGGCTTAGCAGATAACAACACTCCTAAACTTATCTAAAGTTTTTCTTATGCTAACTAATTGGAAGTAATATACCATAAAAACCAAAGCTCCAGGAGATCAAACAGACACAAAGCAGAACTCTGGGGGACCTAATGGCAATAATTCATGACCTTTAACAGACCATCTGGAGGCAGTCATCCATTTTTAGGGAGTAGTTTGGAAATTCCTGAGATATACAGAGCTTGCTTTCAAACCCTGTCCCCATGCACAGGCCAGTCTGCGGGCTCTTTCTCCTGTGTGACCAGGCCTGTAACAACAATGGAGTACTAACCAGGTTTTTCCACTTCGTCTCCTAAAAACTTTTAACTTACTCTCACAGAAATAATCTGTATAAAAGTCTTACATATAGGCTTGTCACCTATAGCAACAGTTTGAGACTTTGTCTCAAACAAAACAAAACAACATAGATGACCTGGACTCTTAGATGCAGTTATATTCAGAGATTTCCTGGTAGTTAGAGTAATTTGTCCCTTAATCATGTTCAAGCTGGCTGGGGGCAACCTTATAAGGACCCTGAAGGCAAACTGAGACCACCTGTAGTATTGTTTGTAGATTACTTTCCATTTGGGTGCATTGCATCAGAGAAACTACGGTATACCTTTATTAAATGCTATCGTGTGAACTTAACTGCATGATGAAGAGTTAGTGGAAGGGTTTGACCTCTAGGCCTGGGGGATTTGGGCAATGGCCCATTGACAGAGTTGTGAGAACCAGAAAATACTACCCTAAGATATGCGTCTGGCATAAGGATTATTTTGGGAAACAGCATACCCGAAGTAGCTCTGAGTATCATTTTGTAAGGAAAATGTACATTTATAAAGGAAATCTCAATTTGTGAGAGTGTCTCCCTCTCTGTACCAGGAAGAGAAGGCTGACTGTAATAGAAGAGACTCCTATCCGTGGAGAAGGAGCTGACTTCAACCTGCATAACACACCTTACCCCTTTTTTACCATACTTTTCCTGATCATCTTTCCATTACTTACCTTTTCACATCCTTTGTTTCAGTTGAAGTGGTATTTAAGCCCAAATCTAGCCATCTCTTTGAGTTGCTCATCTCTGAGTTTCTCCAATGTATACTTACATTCACTGTACATATTAATAAACTTCCATTGATTTTTCTCTTGTTAATCTATCTTTTGTTATGAGAACCCTACCTAAGAATCTAGAAAGAAGGAAAACTTCTTTTCCTTTCCTACAGAGAGAGTGTAGCTGCTCTTGTGATTTCAGGATGCTTGTTATGACAAGAGATTGGGAAAGAGTTTCTTGACCAGGAGTTGGAGCCAAAGAACGAAATGCAGGATATTTTGTTGGGCATGTATGAAAAAGAGCTCTGTGTGTCCTTTCAGGAACAACTGAGGACAGTTTGTTATTGGAAAGATCATGCTGGAAAGGTAAATTTGGAATATCAGATGAGCTGTAATATTATTTTTAAAGTCATTTGTAAGGCATGCAGCCCTAGTCTTCATTTACATGAAGATTTTCTTTTCTTTTTTTCTTTTTTTGTGTGGTTCACAAAATGAGATTTCAAACTTTGTGATAACTTGTATCTAGAACAATACTAAGTAGCTTTTTTCCTCACTTGTTACTGACATAAAAGAGAGTAAATTATGAGTAAAATTCATGATCTATGCATTCTTTGAATGAAGCCTGCATCCATATAATTATTTGTTAGTCAGATCTCTTGCTGAGAATAGTACTCAAATGAATGTTGTAATAAAGAAACACTATTTGAATACATATTTCATACAAACAGAATATTTATAACATCTCTGACAAGTTTGAATTTCAGAATTTCTTTAAGTAGAATATGTTATGAAAATTGCAAAAGGCAAGGGTGGGTATTCATTCAGGCAAGGGAATAAGAAATTCTTTATGGGAATAAAACAAGTGATAGAAGAAAAAGAATTTATACTGATATGAATAAAATGTATGTGAGCTAGTTTTTAAAAAAAATCACTCCTTTTTTTGGTAATTTTAGAGAAAATAGGCATTTAATGAAGAGAATTACAGTGGATGCTATTTTAGATATAGAGAATTTAAAAGGAGAATTTGGATTATGAGATCAAGTTACAGGCCAAAAAAAGACAGCATTTCTTACTGATACAGTTTTAAATAATTAGGAAGAAATGTGAATACTAAATTACATAATATAATGACAATAGTAGAATTTTATCAAGCTTAAATAGTAAGTGAAAAATGACAGGGTGCATTTGGTGCATTGCAGCAGAGAAACCGAAGTATACCTTTATTAAAAGCTGCAGTCTGCACTTAGCTGCATGATGAAGAGTTAAGGGAAAGGTTTGATCCCTAGGCCTGGGTGATTTTGGCAATGGCCATCATTGGCATATGCCACCCTAAAATATGCTTCTGGCATTATGAACTGATATTTGGTAAGAATATACAGGGAAGAATATGAAAATCTTGTTAGAAAATAGATTGTTTCTGCCAAGCATGATAGCTCACGCCTATAATCCTGGTACTCTAGAAGGCTAAGGTGGGAAGATCTCACTTGAGGTTAGAGTTTGATACCAGCTTGAAAAAGAACACAATCATTGAGCTTCTGGAAAGCTCCTCTTCCCTTTCCCACTTTCTTTTTCTTCCTGCCTGAGATGGATGTGTTGGTTGGACATACTCTGGCCACATTCCACCGCTGAGATAAGAGGAAAGTAGGAGCCATGGGCTTGGGATGGCAAAGCAGAACAGTAGAAGGAACCTAGGCAGTCATGGACTGCCTGGAACACTCACCCCTGGACTGTCTTCCTTAAGATTCTATTATTTGGGTTTTCTACCATATCCTGTGAATTGAATTTTAACTAATACATAGTCTGTCAATGTAAGATTGTCTCAGGGTCAGTTGTTGGAACTTGCTACAGTCTGAATGTTTGTGACCTTCTATAATTTATACGTTGAAATTCTAATACCCAAGGTAATAGCATTAGGAGCCTTTTGGGAGGTAATTGGGTTATTAGGGTCAAGCCCTCATAAGATTAGTGCCCTTATAATGGAGGTCCGCAGTGCTGCCTTGTACCATATTATATAAAGGTGCAGTGAGAAGGTAAAATCTATGAATCAGAAAATCAGCTCTCGCCAGACGTTGAATCTGCTGGTGCCTTAATCTTGGACTTCCCAGCCTCCAGAACTGTGAGAAATAAATTTCTGTTATTTATAAGCCACCCAGTCTATGGTATTTTGTTATAACACTCCAAACAGACTAGGACAACCAACCGTCTGCCCTCTCTTTCTATCTAATTCAAACATATCAAACTCACATGCAAAGTGATGGGAAGCCATGAGTCACTGGGATTTGCTGTTTGGTAGCATTTCAGTTTATGGGGTGAGTATCCTCTATGTTAGCAAATCCTTGTGCACCTTCAAGATAGAGGCAGGGGAGAGGCACCAAGTCTGTCAAAGTTTAAGTGTATACAAAGCCATTCCTTGGAGAAATGGATCATCTGTGGAACATCATGTTTGTGTCTGACATATGCCTGGCTTATGTGCTGCCACAGCCCCTCTTTCCAGGGTAGGTATTGCTAACTCATCTTGCCCACTTTCCTCCTGGACAAGTTCTGGCCTTAGATTCTTTGGCATATGGGATAAAACATATTTGCTAATAGTTTTCATACTGCTACAGTCTGAATGTTTGTGTATCCCCTCAAATTCATATACTGAAGTCCTCACCCCCGAGTGATAGCACAAGGAAGTGGGGTATTTGGGAGGTGATCATGTCATGAGGCCAAGGCTCTCATGAATGGCGTGAGTATCTTTGTAAGAGAGGCCCTAGGGAGACTCCTCACCCCTTCTGCCATGTGAGGTTAGATCAAGAAGTCAGCTGTTTGTAGGAAATGCACCATCACTGACAGACGCTGAATCTACCTTGATCTTGGACTTTCCAGCCTCCAGAACTGTAAGAAAGAAATTTCTGTTGTTTAGAAGGCCTCAAGTCTGAGGCAGTTTGTTACAGTGCCCAGAATGGACTAAGGTGGACCTCTTTTCTTTTTTATTAACACAGACTCCATCCATATCCTGAAGACTTTCACGTTTATGCCTGTAGCCCAGCCTGCTCCCTTGGACTCCAGGTTCATATATCCAGCATCTTATTGACAACTCTGCTTGAATGCTGTCTTAGGCTGGTTTGTGCTGCTATAACAGATTACTGCGGCTGGGTAATTTATAAAGAATAGAAATTTATTTCTCATTGTTCTGGAGATAGGAAGTCCAAGATCAAGGTGCTAGCATCTGGTGGGGGCTTTCCTGCTGCGTCATCTCATGATAGAAGAGCAGCAGAGGGCAAACCCACCCCTAAAGCCCTTCCTTAGTGCCATTGCTTCATTCAGGAGGGCAGAGCCCTCGAGGTTTAAACACCTTCCATTAGGCTCCCCTCCCTGTTGCATGGAGGAGTAAGTGTCCAGCACCTGCATTTGGGAGGACCCGTTCAGACCACAGGGGGCAAATAACATTTATAATGTACGAAATGTATCCCTTCATATTCCCCTCCAAAAGACTTCCTCCTCTAGTCTTCTTTATTTCAGAAAATGGGGAGTGCATCCTTTAGTTACTCAGACCACAACTTTATACGTGACTCCTGCCTTTCTTCCCTGTTCCTCTCACCACAATTCCCCTTAGTTCTGTTTTCAATACATGTGCAGAACTCAACCCCTTCTCATCCTCTTCACTGACAGCACCCTGATCCAATCACTGTCATCTCTCCCTGGATTAGTACAACAGTGTCTTAATCTATCTCTGGTTTTGACTCTTGTCCTCTTCTGTCTACTTTCAACACAGCGGCCAGTGGGATTTTGTTCAAATGCAGGTCTGGTCACATCACCCTGACACTTGCAACCTTCCAGAGGCTTCCTATCTACTTAAGGTAAAAAGCCAAAAGCCCATGCAATGCTCTGGAAGGATCAAGGGACCTGGCGCCCGGCTTGGCTCCCCTCTCTCCCTGGTTCACCCCTTCCTTGCATCATGGGGCACTCCCTCTTTGCCTTTCTACCAATACTCCAGGTGAGCTCTGGGCTCAGGGCTTTGGCACTTGCTGTTTGCTTCAAGAGAAAGAAGGTCCCACCCCTCCGCCCCCCAAATGACTGTCGGGAGAGTCCCTTCACTTTTTTGGGCTCCTCATCTAAAAGTTACCTTGGTAACAACTATTTCCTTGGTTGCCCCTCTAAAATAGCAATGTCCCCTACCCCCAGGTTTATATAACCATTGTTTGTTTTTCTCTTTAGAAGAAACATACTATATATTTTACTGAGCATTTTTAGCTTATTTACTTTATCCTATGCCTCCTTCTCTGGTCTGTATGTTGCATGGGGACAGGAAGTTTTGCTAGATTTTTTCCCTTGCTGAATCCTTCTATCCCTGGACTTTGGGCCCCTGAAGTGGTCACTTTTTAAATGTCCATTTCCCTAATCCCTTTATCTCTTCTGGACTTTTCCTTATTTTAAGTACTCAAGTAGAATTTCTGGGAGAGACTAGAAATACTTTCAATCGTCTTTTCAGCCAGAAGCTCCATTTTGGACCAGCGATGGTGCTTTCCTTACTTAAAGACACAGAATGTGGTCGTCTGGGTGTTGACATTTCTGGCCAGCGTCAGATGAAGAAGGGATGCGGAGCGGAGTGTGTCTAGAGTCCTTTTGTTTGCCAGGGACCTGTAGAGATTTATTACAGTGACCCCCAGACAAAGTGTCAGCTTACTTTTTAATTTACTTAAATAGTAATAAAGAAACATGGACTTGAGCTCGGAGAAAGTCACTAAGATTCACGAAGTGCACGGTTTGTCTCTCAGCATCTTCTCTCTCCACATCAGCTCCATCTTCCTCTCTAGGCTAACTGACCAACTTCCGCTGCTTACTCATAATTTCTGTTTCCTCTTCGTTTTTCAAGGGCCCTAGTCTACCTCAGAGCTTCTATTGCCGTCTGCTCCCATCCCCCGTATCTGACTGGGTCAGCCTCTGTTTCCCAAAATTAGTCCAGTTCTTGTTTCTCGTAGGGGACAGTCTTTGGATTGCTCCAGTTAGGGCTCACTGGTCTGACAGTTGTGATTTGGAACATGCCTCAAGAAGCTTTGAGCAGGGAGTACCCTCCCACCCCATTACCATCTCCATAGAAACAGCTCCTGTTTACTCCGATTACTATTTATTTAACTGTTCACAGCTCCACTTTTGACTTTGACAAGTGCTGGAGCACCCTGACATTGATTTATGATTCTCATCTTTGATTGCTTTATCCTAGCTCACATGTTAAGCCTGCAGACTTAATGAGTGAGCTTAGTTAGCTTTGTGTTTTGCAAACCTTTGCCCACAGTTTCTAGTGGATTTGTCTTCCAGCTTCTTTCCAAGTTCTGGGTGTAACCTCTCTTTTTAGGAGTATATCAGTATAGATTTTTTTTTTTTTTACCATGATTAGTTCATTTTTTACAAAATGCCTTGTTTTATGTATGATTGTTACTGGAAAGGAAAGTTTTATTTAAATGGTTTTAATTTGAATGTTGAATACTTTTCATTTAGAGGTTAGGATTTATTTTGAAAAATTCTTAAATTTAGTTGAAGTGGATGCCAATACTTTGCAGAGTCAGGTACTAATAAGAGACTATTGTTCTTGATCAGCTGGCATAAAGAAAATTCTGGAATATTTATATTGCTATTGCATAGCTAAACAATTGCTGGAGTCTTCACCTGCCATATGAAAAAAACATGGAGAAATCTGTGGGTAAGAGTAGAGCTCCATAAATTTGATATCTGAATATTATTCACGTGTTATTTTGATTCAGAACATCATCTGTGATGGGAAGATAAAACTGATTCCTTTTTTCCCTATGCTTTTACGATATTGTGTTTGATTCTCAATGTTCTGGAAAATGCTAATCTGTGTTTTTCGTAGTGAAACTAAAATACATTTCCTTTAAGAAAACAACTGACTGAGCCCAACTGTAGAAATTATAGTCAGTTTGTACATGAGATTTGTTGCTCGCCTCTGCTTCTGTGGTCAGAGATAGAAACAATTCACTAACTTCCTTCCTCATTCTTCAGGGGGTGTTAATTTCATGTATGCTTATAGCCACAATTTCCTTCAAATGCAAACACACGAGCCAAATAATTTGACATTTAATAGTCAAATAATCTGACATTATAGTTATAAAGCATAAACTGTTTCTTAAACCTCCCCCAAACCCCAAGCTGCATGATTCTCCATGTCTGTAGCACTTCTATGTTATGATGGAAATAAAAGAAATAGTCCTTGGATAATCAAGAGCTAGGACAGAATTGCTGTGGGCAATGCTGACGTGGCAGCGCCAAAGCACCCCTTCCGCACACCTGGCTACAGTGCAGAGGGTCAGCCTCTGTCCCTGTCTCTTGGCTGGGGAATGTTTTCTTTGCCACCAGAGCCTTGGGCTTCCCCAGTCTTCACAGCTGCGTTACCCACACTGCTGTGGTCGTTGTCACCATGGCTGTCTCCCCTCCCTCCTCTATGGAATGGCCATCTCCACTGCCGCTAACCTATGAGTAAGTCCCAGGTGTTTACATTCTTGTCTTTATGTATATAGACTCCAGGTTGCTTGTGGGCAGAAGAGGTGTCTCTCCTATTCACCTCTGTATACCCAACCCTTGTACAGTGTGGGTGCTCCATAAATATTTGTTGACTAATGAGAGAATAACTCAGCATAATTAGCAATTGGCAGTCATGCACTTTTTCTCTTTTTTAAAAAATCTCTCGTTATTTATTTATTTTTTATTGTTTCAGGTTCATGGAGGGTACAAAGAATTAGGTTACACTGATTGCATTTGTTAAGTAAAGTCCCTCTTATAATTGTGTCCCACCCCCAAGAGGTGTGCCATACACCCTAACCCCCCATCTCCCTCCTTCTCCCCCTCTCCCCACTCCCTCTTTTCCCTGTGTCCCACCTTCAATTGATTTGAGTTTTTATCTTATGAGGGTATGTATTAACTCATCTACTGGCTTTGTATTAGCATTAAGTACATTGGATTCTTGCTTCTCCATTCTTGTGATGCTTTACTAAGAAGAATGTGTTCCACCTCCATCCAGGTTAACACAAAAGGTATAAGGTCTCCACCTTTTTTAATGGCTGAATAGTATTTCATGGTATACCTATACCACAGCTTGTTAATCCATTCCTGGGTTGGTGGGCATTTAGGTTTCCACATTTCAGCAATTGTAAATTGAGCTGCAATAAACACTTTAGTGTACAATAACAAAAATTAACAAAAAACTCACTTTATTAAGAATTAATACCATAGGGTGGCACCTGTGGCTCAGTGAGTAGGGCACTGACCCCATATACCGAGGGTGGTGGGTTCAAACTCCACCCTGGCCAAAGTGCAACCAAAAAAAAAAAATCAATACCATATGCACAGACGGTAGAACCTTTGTAGTTGACCACCTCCCTACCTTGACCACCTCCTTCAATTGGCCTAATTTTCATAGCCCGGACACACACCACATGTACGTATCAGTACAGTGGGGCCTAGTTCATTATGTTGACCACCTCCTTATGCTGTCCAGTTTGTTACAGTCCCTTGGGTGGTCACGTTCTAGAAGTTCTACTGTGTATTAATCTCTGATTCAGTAGTTTGGCAATGAGAGTCTAGGGTAATACATTTACCATATCTATTGCTCTCTTGTTGGGACTCAGAAAATGATATTCCAGAATGAAGGCCTCAGTAGCAAAGGTTCTCTCTGTCCTTCTCCTGCCCTCATTCTCTCCCGAGGCAAGCCAGAGAAACTGGAATTTCTCTTCTCCAAGGTGTGTCTAGAATAAAGCCTAAAAATATTACTCTAAGTTTCCCCTAACTTTCTGTGTAACAGCTCACCACAAAGAAATTAAGACCCTCATTACAGAGAGGTCCTGCCTTATAGCTGAAGGAAGAATCTGAGCAGACAGGCCTTCTGGGTTTCCTGATCACTCCATTTCCATTAACTCATACCCTGTTGTCCAGTCACAGTTCTATAGGACTGTCCGCTCTTCACTGAACCAGTCTACACATACAGACAGTTTTCTTTGTATCTTTGGTTTTCATTCTGATGACCCGTTTTCAGGTAAAACTGTGATCAAATAAATTTGTTAGGTTTTTCTCTTGTTAACCTGTCTTTTGTTATAGGGGTATCAGAACTGACCTTCAAGATGGAGAGGATGGATCACCCCCTTCCTACCCCCGCACTGTTTACCCCACCATTGGCTTTATTTGTCCTCATTTTCTGACAGTTTAAACAGGTGTTCATTTCTGAACCATGTTTTTGCCTCCTCCCCATCTGCACTAGGTGCAGCCATACTGACCTTTCAGTTCCTCAAATGCACCAAGCTCTTTCTTGCCTCTGGACCTTCTGGCTGTTTTTCCTTCAGCTCGGATGTTTCCCCTACCTCGCCCTCCTGAACTTGGCAAACTCTTGCTACTCATTCAGAGTCCAACCTGAATGTCATTTCCTCAGAGTTGCTTTCTCCTGATATAAATGATCTCCTGATATAAATGATCTCCTAATAACTGTATTTTTGAATTTTGCATTGCACTTTTCATTTTATACTGATATATTTATCTGACTTTTATTTTTTCTGTTTGATGCCTGTCTCCTTCTTTTGGCTCTTAGTTCCATAAAAATAGGGTTGACAATTTAGTTCCTAATAGATAGTGGGTACTCAGTAAATACCTGTTGAAAGAATGATAAATGACCGAATGAACAAAAAATCCCCTTCCTCCCCACTGCTCAATGTGTGTTAAAAGGGCTGAATTACTCAATCATTTTTTTTCAGGTGTCTGTACAGGCATAATATGAATCAAGCAATGAATAAATCAGAGCAAAAGTCAAGAGTGCCAATATCAAGAGATAATGCGGTTTTCCATTTCGGATTACCTCACTCTTGTCACATAACTAGAAATTGTGTTTACTTATTAAATTTTCAAAAAAATCTTAAGCCAATACTTTATGGTTAGTGAATCTTCACAGTACTCTCCATTTGCACGATACTTTTGGTTTCAGTATTAAAACATTCTTGGCTGAGCACCGTGGCTCACACCTGTAATCCTAGTACTCTGGGAGGCTGAGGAGGATGGATTGCCTGAGCTCAGGAGTTCAAGACAAGCTTCAGCATGAGTGAGACCCTGTCTCTACTAAAAGTAGAAAAACGAGCAAGATGTTGCAGCAGGCAATTACAGTCCTAGCTACTTGGGAGGCTGAGGCAAGAGGATCTTTTGAGCCCATGAATTTGAGGTTGCTCTGAGTTATGATGCCACAGCACTCTACCCTGGGTAACAGTGAGACTCTGTCTCAAAAAAATAAAAATTCTTGTACATAACTTTTCCTTTAACTTTGACTATGTGTAAGTTAGGAAGTTAATATATTAATAATATATCATTATACCTTTACTTCCAAATAAAATTTGAGGCCACTTCCATGCAGTTAAAATATTTTTCAGCTATCAGAAAAAACAGTTAATATAAAAATTAAATCAATAGTGTGAATTTTAAGAGAAAAAATGATTGCCACAAAAATCTAACATTGTGTATTAATGTAATTTAAAATGTAAATATGATTTAACATGAACTTGGCAATATGTGTATGTGTATGTACATATATATACACATATTAGTTTCCTGATAGATAAGACCAAAAAGGAGCCATAAAGGGTACTAGAGGCCCCTTTATATATATATATATATTTTTTTTCTTTTTCATAAAAGAAACATATATATTCAGTCAGCAAAAAAAATCAGCATTCCTAACTATGTTCTGGGCAAGAATTATGTTCCAGGGTAAATTCCTTACATGATACATTCAGAGGAACAATTAATAACTCAGTGAGAAATACCTTTAAATATTATTTTGTAGAAGATACATAAAGATTTATGAATGGCCATATCTTATTCAACCTTTAATAGATTCTGAGAAGATAATATTAAACTTTTATAGAGCCTTTTCAGGGAAAAGCTAAGGCACTGTACGCATGTTGCTTTTTGATGAACCAGTCTAAAAGAAAGGAAAAGTTGATTAAAAAAGAGACAATTAGAGGTCAACATGTCCTTGTCAAATATCACTTATAATAATCGAACTCTAAAATGAAGAGAAAATGTTATTTTCCCCTATACCTCCTACCCAAGTTTCCTTCCTTAGCTTTTGGGCTAAGTAGAGCATTATTCTAAATCTAATTTTAGTTATAATTATATTCTGAGAATTAGTTGCAAAAACACACCATTACCTACAGCATAAACTGGTCTGTAAGAGGAGTTTTTTCTTATTGTCTGTATAGATTTGAAATATGTCCTGAAGTATTTTAGAATGGTTTATCCAAACTTAATCTTCTCTGAACCTAATTAGTGTGTTTAGCTGCTTACTAACTGTTCTCATAGATTTTTATACAAATATTTCAAAACTGAAAGATAATTTTTGTCTTCTGGAATGTATTTTTTATAGAAGGTAGTTGCTCCCGGGCATCCATTCACCATTTTGGTAACAAGAATGTATGGTTCAGAGATGGGCCAGCCACCCAGTCTGAGTCAAGGGGATATGTTAATATTTGCCAATTTCTGGGATGAGAATCTTCTTCCTAGCTGGATAAGAAGCTTCATGGGATGGGAAGGCCTAGAGGTGCTATTCCTAGGTTGCTTCTGGGAAGAGCCAAAGATGATGGACCACACACTGGAAAGCTGAGTAGAAAGATGGCTGCATGACAGATTTTGAGCCCAAGTCCAGCCATGCTGTGAGAAGCATCCCTTTTGTTTAGGTTAATTTAGGTTCATTTTTCTGTTGTATGCAACCAAAAATATCTACCTAACCATCTTCTTATTCAGAAGGTAGGAATACTTACATTTAACTAAGATCTAAATAATAGCCTACACACACACACACACACACACACACACACACACATATCTACACACATTGATTCAAAGAAGTAAAATATTCTCAGGTTCTAAAGCATTAAAATTAACTCTGTCTGTCAGAATGTCACTCATTCATTCTCATTCTGCCAGAATGCTACATGCTGGCTGGAAAGAAAGATTCTACACACAGGAAGAAAACCATTAAAGAATTTGAATGAATGCCAACACAATTCTGACATGAGTTTGACTATTTCATGAGACTGGAGGGAAAATAAAACCATGCAGTGGGTTTGATGCTTGTGTTTTGTGCCTTTTCCCCTTTGCAAAAGATTGAGATACCCAAACCAGAAGTCTGATAATCCTGTATTTTCAAAGAAAGGGAGAACAGACTTATGCATTTGTAACTTAAAGTAACAACAGAATTCTCAAAGATTAATTCCGCACAGAATCCAATCTGAAGAAACTATACCTAAGGTATTCAAAAACATAAATGCTTGACCAGGATTGAGATTTGCAATTTAGGATCGTTTCTAAGAGATTTGTCCCTTGAGTCTCTATTCCTCTTGAGGTGGCTGAGGAGATGGCATTACCCAGCTATAAATATTTGTTCAAATAAATTATTTAGTGGGAAGCGTCCTTGGAGATACAGAAGAAGGAGAGATTGTTGTAATTCTGTTAAGCTGCGGGAAATAGCTTTGTTAGTCAGAATTAGAATTGGCGTTTTCATGGTCCTCTTATAAAAGACACACCATGGCCATCCATGTCTTTAAATCTATATTCATTACCAATCCTATTAGCTATATCAAAGGCCCTTCATTCTAGTTCTTTTGAAAGAAAATGTGGATTAAATATTTGAATTTAATACATTTTAATGTAACTATAACACGATAGCTATGTATATAATTTATAAATTATGAACAGCTATGTATGCTTTTAATTTGTTTTGTTTTCTCTCAGATTAATGAAAGTTTGAAAATTAATGAAGTTTTTGAAAATTTGTCTTCTATAATGATTTAATTAAGATATAAAGTGAAATAATACAGAAGCTCAAAGGCCAATTAGGATTTTTTTTTAAATTGTAAACATTTGAAAATTAAATTCTAACTTAGCATTTGATGTTCCTTTTGATAAAATGAATCCATCTAGGGAGAGGCCTAGTTTAAGGTAGTGCTTGATTCTGGGCTCAGTCAAAGCTATTAGGGTCCATTTCTAGGCTCTGCACTGTGGCCCACATAGATTCTGATTAATATTATTCTACTTTCAAGTTCTGCAGAGGGAGAATCACTTCCTGCAGCTTCTTCATAAGTGTAAGGATTTCCACACTCTCCCAGTTCAATGTGCTCATCCCATCCTTCAAACAATCCCTGAGTCTGGGGCCTGGACAGTGGGGCGTGGTGCTGAAATAAGTTTCTCATCTTAGGCCTCACCCTGAATAAAGGAGAGTCACCTTTTTTCTGAGCACATGCAGTGGGAAAGGGATTGTTCATCCAAAACAAAATTGGGGTGTTGTTTCCATCATAAGGAAGCGAGGATGAGTTGTACAAAACTAAGATAGAACTCTGGTGTTCCAGTAGCCACAGTTTGAGGTCAATGACCTTGGAAGCCTTTTCATGAAACTTTTCCTTCTGATCTGGGACATCAAGAATAAATAGCATAAATACCAGGGTAGTTATTAAATATTGTTGCATTAGTGCTATGCCCAGGGGTGTCCAACCCATGGGCCATGGGCCACATGGGCTTTATTGCTTATCTGTGGTGGATATCATAAAAATTATGCATGGACATTTTTGGGTTGGTTTTTTTTTTTGCCCATCAGCTTTTGGTGTTTTAATGTGTGACCCAAGACAACCCCACTCTTTGGTGTTTTAATGTGTGACCCAAGACAACCCCCCTCTTCTAATGTGGTCCAGAGAGGCCAAAAGGTTGGATGCCTCATTGTGGTTCCCCGCTTGCCCCCTACTTGTATGTGGAAGCCTAACTCCCAGTATGATGATGGAATTTGGAAATGAGGATTTGGGGAGGTGAATAGGATTAGATAAGGTCATAATGGGATTAGTGTCTTTATAAGAAGGGGAAGAGAGAGAGAACGCTTACTCTCTGTCACATGCAGACACAGGGAGAAGGCAGCTGTTTGCAAGCCAGGAAGCAAGCCCTCACCAGCGAGCAGGTCTGCGGGCATGGGGCATGTTTCATCTTGGACTTCCCACCCTACAGAATTGAGAGAAGTAAATGTCTCTGACTTATGCCATCCAGTCCTAGTATAGCTCTCTAAGCAAACTAAGACAATTACATACAGGAAATGAATAATTCAAAGAATGGGTTCATATCCAAAATGTTCTGTTGGGGTAGAATGAGTTATTCTAGAAAAGGTCAAATGTTTCTATTGTAAAATTTTTAAAGTGTAAAATTTCCTTTGACTGTTTAACATATTTTCTCACATATCTATCTAACAATGGTGAATGTGTCACCTAATCTGTACACATGTATCTTACGGACAACTACAAAGCATCTTGATTTGGAAATACGTACACTACATATTCATATTGGCAATATGATTAGCCATTTAGAAATATGTTTTATAAGGCAACTGGCAGTCACACATTTTAGCCATTTTGTCAATCAAGTATCTACCTTAAGAAATTAACTAATGAGGAGAAGTATTTATTTTTTAATATAAAGTTTAAGACATGAGCATTTGTTTCACAGCCAATATTTACCTGGTTATTTTTTTCAACTTCAATTTTTAGGCCCCAGGTAACAATGACAAAGTGATTCACACAAATTTGCTGATTTTGCATAAGCTAAAAGAGAAGAGTTCTAGTACAGAATAATAATTTAGTTCTAAATCTGTGACTGAAGAAATGTCATATACAGCCTTTATCTGCAAACTATTCTAAGAATATAGAGGTATTCCCCGTGGTTTTGACCATGTTCATCCTGAAAGTTTCGATTTAATTATAGAAAGGTTTGGGTCTTTTGAAAACAGCAAGAAAATCAATTATCAGGGTTTCAATTTTCTCCAGGCAATTTTCACCATTTCAGCATGCCCAAGAGAGAAACGACCTATAATTTTGTTATGCTAAAGAATTTGGCAAGCTGGTTAATGGTCTTACTCAAAGTAAAGAAATCTCTTTGGTGGCCAATGCAGGAAGTTATGTCTGAATAATTTGGGGCCATTGAAGAGAAGCTTTTGTTCTTGAAGAGATTTGTGGGAATTTTCTTGAAAAGAAAAGGTGTCTGAATATTCTTAAACCTAGAAAAAAATTGATCAAATTCATTGTTTCATTTATATCTTTGCCAAATGTGACTCACCTTCTTCATCTTCAAAACAAAATTGATGCTAAAAAATTATCTTATGTTTCTTTCACTGCTGCGATGATGAAATCTGTCTCAAAAGAAAAATATTTGGGTTGATTTTTATAATCTTAGAGGCTGTAACATACACGTAAGCCTGTTACCTAGAAAAATACTCTCAGAAAGGATTTTTGGAGGTTTGAGGGGAGATGAGAGAGGGAAGGCGTGTGGAAAGCTGGATGGTGAATAGAATGGTCTGAAAGCATGGATCAAGGTCAAAAACAAACATGAATCAAAGTGAAATCATTGAAATTTGGTGACTGTCAAAAGCATTTGAATCAGACTACAGGGAAAAACGAGTAAATTTAGTATCCATAAATACTATTAATGGGAAGTTCTATTAGCTTGTCTCCCTATCGAGATAGGTGAAGTAATTAATGGTCTCCCAAAGGTGGGGCCATTACCTCTGCAGGTTAGAACTGGTCTGAACAAAGCCCCTGCAAGCCTCTTGTGGGGAACCTCACTGCAGCTGAGAAGGCGAGCATAGATTCTCTTCTGACTCCCTCTGGTTTCCTTTCATCATGTACAGGCATTCAAAAATCCTCCTATCTCCTTCTTGTCAATTTGAATACAAATTCTCCCTGGCCAGAAAACAGACCGCGTGGTATATAAACTTTTTCTGTTGTTGTTTCCCCCAGGTTCTCTGCATAGTACCTGCATTTCGCTACACGAGTAGTTATAATTTTAAATAAAATGAGTTAACTCCTAGTGCCAGGCATTGATAGAGGCATCTCACACTTCAAGATTGCTCTATGCCTTTGTTACATAAAAAGCAGGGCTGCCCAGACACCAAGCTGGTGCGGTGGAATTCTAACCCTGAGTCATCTCATCAACAAGGGAAAAGGAGCAGAGGTGTAGTTCCAATAAACTTTTGCATGAATTCTGGTTTGGATTTCCCATTTCTGTCCCAGAGCCTTTTCCCCATCTAGCTTATCACCTCCTCTACCCTTGTGGAATTATTTCAAATTCTAGCTTGAGGCTCTTTGCTGGGAGTTTGTACAATTCACATCATCACTGTCCAAATGAGATAGTGTAGGAGCCTGATTCTTCCTCATGCTAAGAAACTAATAACTTTTTTTAGTGAATGCAAATGTAGCAATCCATGACTTAACTATGTACAAAATAGAGCTTTTTAATTTTTTCTGCAACTAAATTGAATTTCTATTATAAATGCTAATTTGTATCTGGTAATGAGAAATTTAATTTTTTGGCATCCAGAATAAACCTAGTCAAATTAGGATTAAAAAACATAATTTAGAGCGAATTTATTCATTTTAGGTTTCTTCTCCTAAATTTCAATTTTGCCCAAGTGGCATTTAACTTTAAGGAGGTGTTTGGGATTAGGTAATCCCTGGTTATATCTGTTTCTTCTTTTTCTGAGTCTGGAAGTAACAAGGTATAAAGTGCATAAATGGCTAGTCATTTGCAAAGAAGTAAGACTATTTTAGATGTAAGCCGGCTTCTTGGAAATGTGTATTTCCAGTTAATTGGCAAAATTGTACAGTGTTAGCACCAAGGAAGTCCCTGAAACTATGCCAGCAGAAGCTGCCAGAAATTTGGCTGTGGCTGCTATAGCCTTGAGGCAAGGTAGGTCTTTGGCACTGGATCAAAAGAGAGACTGTAATAAGCTTTGCATTTTGGGTGCTTTCCTTGTAATTAAAGCTATTATGGAATCAGAATTTGTTTAGAAGCTTTTTTATATCAATCAAAAAAGACGGTACTTTGAACATTAGAACTTTACTTCTCATTTGCTCTCAGAACATTGTGGGATAGACAATTTTAGAAACATACAGAATTCTCCCAAAGTGGCCCCAGTAATTCTAACTCATCATTGGTAAAACTGTAGCAGTTTATGAGATGGGTGCAAGAATTTGAGTAATGATAGAGAAAAAAGTGTCTGGACTGGCAGAAATGCAAACCTGGGCTTAGACTGTTCCTGGAGAAGTGATCATGGTCAGGCTAACATGCTGATTCTGTTTCGTGTCTTGAGCCCCTAACTAGTGGTTGGCTATTTTTGACAAGAGACTTGATAATTTGTGGCTCTCAGCAGGGAGAAAATTTTTGAATATTCTGTCTCCCAGAATAGAACTCTTAGGGTTATAAACATAGAACAGGGGAAAAATAGACCTTGTAGGGTTTTGGGTTGGTAACTCGAAGTGAGTTTGATCTACATCTACTTTGATGCTCCCCAGATCAAAGTAAATTTGATCTGAGGAACAGCAGCTTGATGAAATTTTTACTGATGGCATTATTAAGATTTAATTGATATACAATAACATACACATAACTAAAGTATGAAATTTGATGAGTTTGGACTTATGTATGAACCTGTGAATCCATCATCAAATCCCTTACCATGATCAAGATAATGAAAATATCAATCACTTCCAAAGGTTCCTCATGCTCACTAGTAATTCCCCCTTTTGTCTTCCTGCACCCCTCTGAGTTCCCAGACAAGCAGGAGACAGAATTTTATATAAATGGAACATCGTGCACATCCTTTTCTGACGTTTTTCATTCAGTATTATTTTGAGATGCTCCCGTGTCGTGTGTGAGTCAATAGTTCATTTGTTTCTACGGTTGATATGTATTACTTTAGATGGGTGTACCACAAATTGTTTATCCCAGCCACCTGAACATGAACAGTTGAAGTTCTTTCAGTTTTTGCATTTTCAAGTGAAGCTACTGTAAACATTCACATCCATGTCTACATGTGGCTATGCACTTTGGTTTTTTTTGAGTAAATATCTAGGAGAAGAAGAGCTGCAATATGTCAGTGGTATAATTAGTTTTACCTTTTTGAAGAAATTACCAAACTGTTTTCTAAGGTTGCTATGCCATTTTGCATCTTCATCAGCAATGTAGGAGGAGAGTGTTTAAAAGCTGTAATTCCTCCATTTCCTCACCAATACTTGGATGGTCTTTTAAATTTTAGGTGTTTATTTGCCATCTATGTATCTTCTTTGGTCAAGTGTTCAATTCAGTCCTGTGCCCATTTAAAAACTGGCTTGTTATGGGAATTCTTTACTGGGCACAAGTCCTTTATCAGATGTATGATTTATAAATATTTATTTTCAGTCTGTCGCTTCTCTTTTCATTCTCTTGTGCCTTTTAAAGAATACAATTTCTTAAATTTTTAAAAAAGTGTTTAGTACTTTTGGGCAGGGCATGGTGGCTCATGCTGCAATCCTATCATATTGAGAAGCTGAGGTGGGTGGATTGCTTGAGCGCAGAAGTTCAAGACCAGCCTGAGCAAGAGCAAGACCCCACCTCCACTAAAAATAGAAAAACTATCTGGGCATTGTGGTGGGTACCTGTAGTTTTCAGCTACTCAGGAGGCTGAGGCAAGAGGATTGCTTGAGCCCAGAAGTTTGAGGTTGCTGTGAGCTACGATGCCACCACACTCGACCCAGGATGACAGAGTGAGACTTTGTCTCAAAAAAATAAAAATAAAAATAAAAAGTATATTGTATTTTGGTGTTATGCCAAAAACTTCTTTACCCAACCTAAAGTCACAAAGATGTTCCCCTATATTTGCTTCTAGAAGTTGCATAGTTATAAGATTTAGACTCATACCTATGATTAATTTGAGTTAATTTTTGTATGTGGTAAAAGGTAAGAATACAAGTTCATATTTTTGCATATGTATATTCAATCTTGTCAGCATAATTTATTAAAAGATTATTCTTTTTCCATTTCTTCTGTGTTGAAATTTTCCACACACTCCTAGATCATTTCTGGACTCTCTATGATTTTTTTTTTTTTTTTTGATACAGAGCCTAAAGCTGTCACCCTGGGTAGAGGGCTATGGCATCACAGCTCACAGCAACCTCCAATTTCTGGGCTCAAGCAAGTCTCTTGCCTCTGCCTCCCAAGTAGCTGGGACTACAGGCACCTGCCACAACGCCCGGCCATTTTTTGGTTGCAGCCTTCATTGTTGTTTGGCGGGCCCAGGCTGGATTCGAACCTGCCAGCTCAGGTGTACGTGGCTGGCGCCTTAGCCTGTTGAGCTACAGACGTCGAGCCCTCTATGATGTTTCACTGATGTCTTTGTTTATCTCTACATCATTAATCTATTTATGTTGATGCTGAGCACATATTATCTTCATTACTATAACTTTGTAATGAGTTTTAAAATACAGTTGTGACAGCTTCCAACTTGTACTTTTTTTCAAAGTACCAAGTTTCTACAAAATGCCTGTTGGGATTTTGATTTGGATTACGTTGAATCTATTGGTCAATTTGAGAATTGACATCTTAACAATGTCAAGATTCCAAACCAATAATGTGGCATTATCGTTTCATGTTTTTAGTTGTTCTATAATATCTCTGAACAGTGTTTTGTAGTTTTTGTCTTTCATGTATTTTGTTAGCTTTATCCTTATTTCAAAATTTTGATGGTATTGCAAATGGCACTGCTTTTAAAATATTTGAAAGTGTAATTTGATTGTAGACTATGTGTATAATTAATTTGTTGCTAGTATGTAGAACTTTGATTGATTTTTGTGTATTGATCACGATTCTTGAGCCTTTCTAAACTCACATTTAGTTACAGTAGCTTTTTAATAGATTTTACAGGATTGTCTACATAGATAATCATGTTATCAGCAAATAGAGGTTTACTTCTTTCTTTCCAATATGGATATCTTGCATTTATTTTTTCTTTTTGCCATTTTGCAGTGACTATCACCTGTAGTAAAATATTGGATAAAAGTGGTGAAAATAGATATTGAGAAGGATATTATCTATAGGTTTTTCATAGAAGTCTTTTCCTCCTTTATCAGGCTGAGAAAGGTCTCTATTTTGCTGAGAATTTTTATTAGAAATGGAAGCTGGCTTTTGTTAACTGCTTTTATGCATTTATGTAAATTATGTGATTTTTTTCTTTTTTGTTTGTTGATATGATGAATTACATAAATTGATTTTATTGCATTCTTGAAATAAACCACCTTGGTCATGATGACCATTTAATGTATTTTTGGATTCAATTCACTGAAAAAAAAAATTTCTTTTTTGAGACAGAATCTCAGTCTCACTATGTCACCCTGGGTAGAGTGCTGTGGTGTCACAGCTCACAGTAACCTCAAACTCTTGGGCTTAAGCGATTCTCTTGCCTCAGTCTCATAAATAGCTGGGACTACAGGCGCCTGCCACAATGCCTGGCTATTTTTTTGTTATTGTAGTTGTCATTGTTTGGCAGGCCTGGGCTGGGTTAGAACTTGCTGTCCCCAGTTTATGTGGCCAGCGCCTTAATCACTGAGCTACAGGTGCCAAGCCAATTCACTGAAATTTTGTTTAATAGTTTTACATCTATGTCATAAGGGATAATAGGTCTATAGTGTTGTTTTTTGGTATTGTTCTATACCTATACTTTTTTGGTATAGGTAATGCTTACGTCATTGAATGAATTGGGAAGTTTTCCTTTTTCAATTAAAAATTTTTATTTTTTAAAAAATTTTAAATCACTTAAATTTGAAAATATTTAAATTTTAAATATTTTGAGTATAATTTGTTTTATTTCTTTCATAGATGTTTGGTAAATTTCACCAGCAAAAATGTGGGCCTAAAATTTTCTCTGTTGAAATTTTTTATTTTTATTTTTATTTATTTATTTGAGATAAGAGTCTGACTCTGTTGCCCTGGGTAGAGTGCCATGGCATTATCATAGTTCACAGAAACCCCAAACTCTTGGGCTCAAGAGATCTTCCTGCCTCAGCTTCCCAAGTAGCCCAGACTACAGGTGCCCACCATATTGCCTAGCTAACTTTTTCTATTTTTAGTAGAGACAGGGTCTTGCTCTTGCTTAGACTGCTCTGTTGGAAATTTTTTACTCCAAATTTCTTTTCTTTTTTTTTTTAATTAATTAAATTTTTTTTTTTTTGCAGTTTTTGGCCGGGGCTGGGTTTAAACCCGCCACCTCCGACATATGGGGCCGGCGCCCTACTCACTGAGCCACAGGCGCCGCCCCAAATTTAATTTATTTGGTACGTAGAGAGCTATTTTAGGTAATCTATTTCTTCTTGACGTCTGGGAGTTTCATATGTTTCAAAGAATTTTTCCATTTCTTCTAGGTTATTGAGTTTTTTGATATATAGTTGTTCATGATATTCTTATATTATTCTTTCAATAACTGCATAATTTGGGCTGATATTGCCTCTCATTTTAGATATTGAATTTATGTCTGCCTCTCTTTCTTTTCCTGATTGGGGTAACTTAAGACTTACCAATTTTATTGATCTTCTCAAAGAAGCCTGTTTTGGTTTTATTAATTTCCTTTATTAGTTTGTGTTTCTATCTCATTTCTTTCTAACCTTTATCATTTCTTTCTTCTTTTACTTGGAGTATTCTATAAATTTCCATTAAGTCAAGTTGGTTGATTATGTTGTTGAGTTTTCTAAGTCTTACAGATTATCTGTATACTTGTTCTATTAACAATATTGAGAGGAAAATATTTAAATTTTCCACCCTAATTATGGATTTGTCTACTTCTCCCTTAGTGCTGTCAACTTTTACTCAATGTATTTTGTTATTAGGTTTATAAGTATTTAGATTTGTTTATGTCCTGTTTATGAATTAAGCCAATCATCACTATAAAATAAACTTCTAGAATGCCTGATAATTTCTTTGATTTGAAGTATCTGTGTCTGATATTAATTAATATGATTCCTCCAACTTTCTTTTAATTAAGGTTAGCACTGTATATATTTTTCTATTTTTCTTTTCTTTTCTTTTCTTTTTTGAGAGAGAGCCTCAAGCTGTCACCCTGGATAGAGTGCTATGGCATCACAACTCACAGCAACCTCCAATTCCTGGGCTTAAGTGAGTCTCTTGCCTCCACCTCCTAAGTAGCTGGGACGACAAACGCCTGCCACAACGCCTGGCCATTTTTTGGTTGCAGCCGTCATTGTTGTTTGGCGGGCCTGGGCTGGATTTGAACCCGCCAGCTCAGGTGTACGTGGCTGGCGCCTTAGCCCGTAGAACCACAGGCGCTGAGCCAATTTTTCTATTTTTCTTCATACACACACACATGCAATGAGAGAGAGAGTACATTTCTTTTATGCCACATATAGTTGTCTTGTGTTCCTTATATATTTGAATATCTTTGCCTTTTAATTGAGATGGTTTGATAATTTACATTTAATGTGATTAGTGATATAGTTTGGTTTAAGTCTTTTCATCTTGTCATTCATTTTCTATTTGTCTATTCTTTTATCCCCCTTTTCCTCGTGTTTTTGGTTGAAGAACTTTCTTTAACATTTCTTAGTGAGCAATTTTGTTGGTGATTAATTTTTTCCAGCTTTTATTGTCTCAAAGAGTCTTTACTTCACCTTAGTTCTTGAAAGATATTTTTTGTTTGGTATACTATTCTAGTTTTATATAAAATTTTTTTTGTCAGTATCTTAAAGATGTTGCTTCACTGTGTTCTCCCCTGCATTTTTCCTTGTAAAAAAACTACTGAAGTTCTTGTCTTTGTTTCTCTGTATATAATGTGATGATTTTCTCTGCTTTATAATTTTATGTCACCAGTTTAGAAAAATTCGATTATAATGTACCATGGTGTACTTTTCTTTATATTTCCTGTGACTTGGGTTAATTGTGCTTCTTAGAAACATAGATTTATACTTTTCATTAAATTTATAAAAATTATTGGCCATTATTTCTTTAATTTTTTTCTCCCACTCTCTCTTCTCTTTCAGATACTTCTATTATATGTATAGCAGGTGTTCTGAGGTCATCTATAGCTCACTGACACATCCTTTTTAAATTTTTATTTTTTTCTCTTTATCTTTTATTTTGGGTAGTTTCTATTACTGTGTTTTCAAATAAACTAATATTGGCTGGGCTTGTTGGCTCATGCGTGCAATCTTACCACTCTGGGAAGCCAAAGTGGGTGAATTGCCTGAGCTCAGAGGTTCAAGACCCCATCTCTACTAAAATAAAGAAAAACTGGCTGGATGTTGTGGTGGGCATCTATAGTCTCAGCTACTTGGGAGGCTGAGTCCAAGAGTTTGAAGTCACAGTGAGTTATAATGCCACAGCACACTACCCCGGGTAATAGAGTGAGACTCTGTCTCAAAAATAAATAAATAAGCAAGTAAAAATAAGAAAATAAATGAATAATTTCTTCCACAATTTCCAGTCTACTCTTTAAATTTCCCTATTATAAAAAACACATAACATAAAATTTCTCATCTTACCCAATTTTAAGTGTACCATTCAGTAGTGTTAAGTATACAAGCAGTCCCTGAGCTGAGTCATGTACAACTTGCACTTGTGAACAGAGGCTATTATGTTAAGTCCCAGAGTTATAAACATCTGACTGATATATGATTTAATAATAGAGGCTGTTATAGGTAATAGGTAAATGTACCTGTTCCAACTTACATACAAATTCAACTTAAGAATAAACCTATAGAACCTATCTCATTTGTAAGCTGGGACTGCCTATATTCACATTGTTGTGAAAATTTTAAGCTACCCTTAATTTCACTCAGTGTATTTTTGTCTCATCACTAAAGTTTTCATCACTAGAAGTTTGACTTAGGTCATTTCTATATCATCCATTTCTTTACTATACTTTTGATCATATAAAAAACATTTAAAATAGGTGTTTTAATGTCCTTATCTGATAATTTGAACATATAGGTTGTTTTCAGTTGGTTGACTTTCTGGATTGTATTTTACTTCTTTGCATGTCCAGTAATCTTTGATTAGATGCTAGTCATCATGAAGTTTTTTCTTGTTTGCTGCTGAATATTTTTATATTTCTAAAAATTTTGTCAACCATTTTTCTGGGATACAGTTAAGTTTCTTGGAAAAGTTTGATCCATTTATGCTTAACTTTTAAGATTTGTTCAATAGTCCCACTGCTGTGTTTATTCCAGGGTTAATTATTGTCTACTATTGTGGCAAGACACTTTACCAAAGTAAAGCTTTCTGAAATATGAGTTTTTTCAGTTTGGGAAATGGGAATGGACACTATTCCCAGTCATGTGTGATTACCAATTACTGTTAGTGCCAATCCTTTTGGGTGTTTCTTTCCCAGCAGCAATATCTAGTGCTCTGGCCCATAAACTTCTAGCCATTTTGGTTTTCCCAGACTGTCAGAAAATTCTTCTCACTTCAGTGAGTCTGCCAAGCTCCTCCTTCATGTCCTTATTCTGTGTTGTGGCTATAAGATGAAGCAATAATAGGGCCATCTCTCAGCAATCAATGTTCTTTTTTTGCCTGTTGCCCAGTAAATTATGTTGTTTCATATAAATTGTCCATTTGTTTTGGTTGTTTTAGGCCAGAGGGTAAATCTGCTTGTGTTACTCTGTCTTGATCATGAGAAGTCCTCAAAGCCATGTTTTTATTTTTATTTTTATTTTTTTGTCAAGGACTAAGAATTATTGTGACTATGTGGACCATTCTATATTATTTTTCTTCTTATTGACAAATGATGCTTATGAAAAAACAGAACAATATGAAGTTGAGGTTGGAAGGAGAGCACAGTATCACCAAGAATTTTTAGTGACAAAAATATAATAGGAAAGTACAAGATATCAATGAATAAAATATAATTTTCTTAGGATAAAAATAAAATTTGGTATTTGGAAACATTAATGACATCATATCTCAAATCCAGAGTATTTCTCCACCATAGGCCAAACGAAAGAGACATACAGGACCTGAGGAATGCACACAGAAGTCATCTAGCTCAAGGGTCCTGATCTGTGGCAGGAGGGTTAGAGCTAAGGGTTAGTGGGTTTATTCTTTAAACTATGGAAAACCTACTCCTTGAATTAAAAAATTTGTTATGATATAAACAAATGACCTTTATAAATGTATAGAGATAATAGAAAACATTTTTATTTTTTATTCATTTCTTTTGAGACAGAGTCTCACTATGTTGCCCTTGGTAGAGTGCCATGGCCTCATAGCTCACAGCAACCTCAAACTCTTGGGCTTAAGAAATTCTCTGTCGGCTCAGCGCCTGTGGCTCAGTGGGCTAAGGCACCAGCCACGTACACCTGAGTTGGCGGGTTCGAATCCAGCCCGGGACTGCCAATGACAGCTGCAACCAAAAAAAAAAAAACTGGCCGGGCGTTGTGGTGGGCGCCTGTAGTCCCGGCTACTTGGGAGACAGAGGCAAGAGACTCACTTGAGCCCAGGATTTGGAGGTTGCTGTGAGCTGTGATGCCACAGCACTCTATCCAGGTAACAGCTTGAGGCTCTGTCTCAA
>CAUYON010143455.1:0-19468 GCA_963573935.1 Arctocebus calabarensis | reverse complement strand
AAAGGGGAGAGGGAGGAAAGGGGAGGGAGAGGGTGTGGGGAGATGGGACAAAGGGTGAGATCACATGTGTGGTACATATTCGAAAGGTCAGGAGAAAACTTCTAAATACGGATCAAAAATGTTTTCATATAGTAAACGAGAAAATATCATGAACGGTATGTCAATCAGGTTGATAAAAATATCTCAAATTGCATGTGAAGCCCCCACACTGTACCCCATGATTGAACTAATGTACACAGCTATGATTCAATAAAAAATAAATAAATAAATAAATTGGGTGTTAAATCATTGTGAGCTTCTCTTCTCTACCCTCTCACCAACAACCTTCTTCTTCCCTTCCTCCTCACCTTCCACTGCAGGATCTTAGGCCCCCAAGGTCTCTTCTATCTGAAATTCTCCTGGTAGACCTCACCATGCCATGTGCTATGTTCACTTTCTAAAAAATTCATGTCATTTCCTTCTGAATTTAAAAAAAAAAACACCATCTGATAATGTGTATCAGTCAAGGTCCAATCAGGAAACAGAGAACACTATGAATGTTTAGAAGTGGGAAACCCTACACTAGTGACCAGAGAGCACAAAAGGCAATTGGAGCTGAGGGGGTACTACTGCGCCAGGGGCCCAGCAGACAAAGGAAGCAGATGTGGTTACTGAAACCCACCTGCCACTTGCAGAGGTGGCACCATAGCAGGGGATCAGACAGTAGTGGAGTCGGAGAAGGTGTGGCTGTTGCTGCCAGTGGGGCCACTGCGTGAGTCAGGGAGGAAGGGAGAGAAGCCCCAGACTCCTTCTGTCTGTCCTCCCATCTCCTAGTGATGCCTCTAGAAGCCCTGGACACCCAGTCTGCAGGGCCCAAGGTAGGCAGGAGGAACAGAAGGACTCAATCTGAGGATGAATCAGTAAGAAGTGAATTATCAGTAACTAACTTCCCAACTGTCAGCCAACACCTTCACTAACGCCAACATTTTTTATGTACTGACGGGTAACAACCTGAGAACAAGATTCTTTGAGAAATCAGGTTGGATGGTTTGAGCTCAAGGAATTAGAAGACATCAAGGAATAAGAGATAAAAGAAACCCAAATGTTTTAAGTCTAGCACATTTATAAGGGGTTACAAAATTAGAAATTATATAGGAATATAGGGAATATGTAGGAATATAGGAAAACTAAGAAATGCACAAAACCATAGTAAAGAAAACTATGATTTATCTGAAGGAATAGAAGACAACCTTGAGGTTCGGCACCTGTGCCTCAACGAGCTAAGGTGCCAGCCACATACACCTGAGCTGGTGGGTTCAAATCCAGCCCAGGCCCACCAAACAACAAAGACGACTGCAACCAAAACATAGCCAGGCATTGTGGCTGGTGCCTGTTGTCCCAGCTACTTGGGAGGCTGAGGGAAGAGAATTGCTTAAGCCCAGGAGTTGGAGGTTGCTGTGAGCGGTGATGCTACAGCACTTTACACAGGGGGACAGCTTGAGGTTCTGTGAAGAAGAAGAAGGAGGAGGAGGAGGAGGAGGAGGAGGAGGAGGAGGAGGAGGAGGAGAAGAAGAAGAAGAAGAAGAAGAAGAAGAAGAAGAAGAAGAAGGAGGAGGGAAGAAGAAGAAGACCTCGATCAATGCTGAGTCATACTGTATTTTCCTAAAAGGGTAGACATAACAGTGTAAATCAAATTCCTCCCAGGAAAATTATAATAAATTCCACGTAATTCTAATCAAAAGTCCAATAGACAATGGAAGAGATGTGGGAGAAAGGGAAGATTGTTTGAAAAGCTGATTATACAGTTGATAAGAAGTAAAAATATCAAAATGCCAAAGACAGTTTGAAGAAAAAGTTTTCAAAAATATATTTATTAAAACAGAATCATTAATCCAGTAATAAATAAAAAGATCAAAGGAATAGGAGAGTCCAGAACCAAGCCTAAGCATAAAGGGAAATTTAGTCTAAGAGAGTACACTCATTTTAAATGTTTACATGATAAGTTAATGAACTTGATTTTTTCAAAATAGTTAATCTACTTCCCACTAGAAGAAAATAGATTTTTAAAGATATAAAGGAGCTAGAACACCACAAAAACTTGACATTAGAAGAGAATACAGAAGCATATATTTGTAATCACAAGGTGAGGTAAGTCTAAGTGTGATGAAAGCTGTACAGGAAACAACAGATTTGCTTTAAAAACAATTAAACATTTCTTCACGGAAAGAGTTAACGGACAAATGACACAGTGGGAGGAAACATTTGTAATGCATGTAACAGATAAAAAGGTTATTCATTCCGTATAAAGACCTGTTAAGAACCCATAACAAAAAAGACATCTTAATTTTTAAAAGGACAAATTATACTAATTCACTGGAGAAGAATTACAAATGGCAATAAATAAAACTAAAAGTGAAAGCTTTAACTTCTCAAACTTTCTAAAAATGCAAATTATAGTAAGAAACCATTTTTGCCTGCCAGTGTTAGAAACAGTGTTTATAAATGATGAAATAGGATAGCACCTGTAATATGGAGAAACAGTATTCTTACACTATGTGGCTGGGAGTATAAATTGGTACAGCTTTTAGAGAGCAATTTGACAACATTCATCAAAAGTTGTAACATATAACTTATGTGTAGCTCTTCCAATCCTACCTTTTTATCCCAGAGAAATGAACAAAGACATATATGTGAATATAGTCATTGCAACATTTTAGTGGGAAGAGCAAAATTTGGGAACACCCTAAATGAAGTCCCTTAGTACAGAAATAATTAAAGATATGATGGTCTAGGTTGGGTATCCGTGCTTAATGGTTAGAACGCCAGCCCCGTGCACCAGAGATGGCAGGTTTGAACCCTGGCCCAGGCCCTGCTAAACGAACAAAGATGTGATGGTCTATGCAGGATAGTCATTAAAAAGAATAATGAGCACACTGGCCCATGCCTATGATCCCAGCACTTTGGGAGGCCAAAGCAGGAAGATCATTAGAGCCCAGGAGACTTAAAACATTCGGATTTTTTTTCTCTTATTCTTTGATGTCTTCTAATTCCTTGGGCTCAAACCATCCAACCTGCTTTCTCAAAGAGTCTTGCTCTCAGGGTGTTACCCATCAGTACATAGAAAATGTTAGCATTAGTGAAGGTGTTGGCTGACAGTTGGGAAGTTAGGTACTGATAATTCACTTCTTACTGTATTCGTCCTCAGATTGAGTCCTTCGGTTTTCCCTGCCTACCTTGAGCCCTGCAGTTTGAGATCGGCCTGGGCAATAGTGAGACCTCATCTTTACAACAATAGAAAAATTAGCCAGACCTGGTGACACAGCCTTTAATCCCAGCTACTTGAAAGGCAGGAGGATTGTTTGAGCCCAGGAGCTGGAGGCTGTGGTGAGCTGTGATGACACCACTGTACTTTAACCCAGACAACAGAGCAAGACCCTATTTCAAACAAAAAGAAAAGAAAGAAAGAAAGAATAAGGTAGTTTTGTATGGAAGAAGTAAGAGGAAATGCTCATGTCGTTCATTCAACACATTTGTATTGAGATCAGAACAAATTTAGACATGGATCTATTTGGAAACATAGACCAATAGGAAAAAAAGTCAGGAGATAATTACAAGTAGGTTTTGTGAAGGAAACGGAATGAAAAATAGGTATAATCCTTGATGCATCTCTTTCCTATGCACCCAACACTTAGCAGGAGGACCCAAAAACTCTACTATCAAGACATATATCAAAATTTTTCACTCCCCTCCAGTTCCCCCGGAAAGCAAACTGTGCTTTTCAGTGGCTTCCCTGAGCACTCACCATATAATCTAAAGTCCTCACCCCAGCTGCAAAGCGACACCTTTGCATCTACCTCTCCAGCCTCGTCTCCTAACATGTTCAGATTCCGGCCACACACTTCTTCACTCTACTCCTGCTGGAGGGCAAGCTCGCTCCCTATTTTGGGACCATTACTCTTGTCTGCTTAGATCAGACCAGCCTGGCTTTGAATCCTACCTCTGTTGTGGCCTTGGGAAAGTTACTTCCCTTCTCTTAACCTCAATCAGTTTTTTCACTTATAAAATGGAATTCGTAATATTTGACTTGGGGGGATGCTGAAGATTAATAAACATAAATGTAGGGTGCTGTGCATCATCCCTACAGAAAGGGAGTCAATAAACTAAACCTAGTATGGCATTTTTTTCTTTTTTTTATTAAGTCATATACACATAGATCATGTACCCCATATGCACATGTGGGGTACAATGTGTTGTTTTTTTATACAATTTGATGTGCTTATATCAAACTAATATGACTTTTGCCTCATTTACTTGATTATTGTGTTAATACATTTATGTTCTGCACTAGATAGATTTGACTTGTACCCTTGCAATATGCTCCATAGGTGTGGTCCCGCCATTTACCCTCCCTCTATCAAACCTCCCCCCACCACTTCCTTCCCACTCCATTTCTCTCTTTCATCCTGGGCTATAATTGTGTTCTATCTGTCATAAGAAAGTGTAAGTAAATACAAGTTGATGGCTCAGTGGGTAGGGCGCCAGCCCCATATACCGAGGGTAGTGGGTTCAAACCCAGCCCCGGCCAAACTGCAACAAAAAATAGCCAAGCGTTGTGGTGGATGCCTGTGGTCCCAACTACTCAGGAGGCTGAGGCAAGAGAATCACCTAAGCCCAGGAGTTGGAGGTTGCTGTGAGCTGTGATGCTGCAGCACTCTACCAGGTGATAAAGTGAGATTCTGTGTCTAAAAATATTAAATAAATATTTTTTAAAACCCTGTTATGCCTATTCATATACTTTAGAATTTGTCTCAGGGCAAGAATAAATAAGTCTTATGATAAGTGTCCCATTACTTTTATTTTTTTTAAATAACCCCTTCTGCTCCGGGCCAGGGAATTGGCCCAGCTGCTCCTGCCAGCGGCCTAGGGCCCTCTACACTGGCCCGAGGTCACTCTCTACGCCGCAGGTCGCACTGGGTCCGGCCCAGTGTCACTCCGCTCCAGCTCTTCCTTGCCACGGTGAAAGGGGGGACTTCCCATTACTTTTAAATAAAAAATTGACCTTCCTACCATCTAGTGAGCCATAAATATAAACTTGGCAGGAAAAACATGCCCGTGATCACCTTCCTTTCAGAAGTGAATCCAGCTACTTGGCCACCTCCCCTACTCACAGCACTTCCTTCCCATAGAGCCAAATGTGGGAACCCGCCCAAATGGACCAACCCCACCCTTTCAATGGATGTCCCACCCTGGAAAGGGGATGTTCCGACCCCCTCCCTTCTGACCTTTAAACCTCCCATCCACCATTACCCACACACTGATTTCCTTCTCAAACTCAGCTCGCCCTCACTGGGGTGGAAATAAACGCTGATGTTGCCCACACAGAACCTGGATTCCGTTCTCCTTCCGTTTGGCGTCTCAGAGTGATGATTATTTTGGTCTTTGACCGCTCACCTTCCAGAATAGAAGCAGCATTTTCTCAGAAACGTAGGAAGTGCTCATTGGCCTGCCTAGTCAACAACATCAGGAAACCCCAGGACAGACTACTAAAAGTATCAACCATCCTAGTCCCCTGCATGGCTCTCTTCTCTTCACTACCCCTCCTAGACCCCCTGCCAAAGCCTCTAGAATTTCTTAGAAGCCAAAATACAACTCGCCGAAGAGATGCAGAGAGGATGCTGAGGTCTGAGCTAAGTCTTCCCTCGCAGCTCACACTTCAGAGGTCTGTTTAACACCTTAGTGTCTCTTTCTCACCTCCTCGTCAAAACTGTCATCTCTGCTCAATGAATTTGGGGTGTGCACAGTAAACATATCTTATGCTACTGGAATCTCAGTCCCGGCAATCTACAATCATTAATCTCTACTGCAAAGGTCTAGAACCTTAGTCCACCTCTTTAAGGCCATAAAAAAGCTTTCTCTGTAGCTTTCTGAATCTTCCAGCAACCTTCGCTTCTAATCAGGAACGATGTCTAGAAATTTTCCTTCCAGAAAATGCACACCAAATTCTCTTCTGCAGACTAGAAGTCATACAAGAGCGGGGTTAGCAGGGCGTGTGTGAGAAAACAGACCCCTAGACCAAAGACCTTGTCCAAGAGAAACATTAGTGACCGTACTAGCAAGTAGATGCCTGTCAACTCTCAGTTCTACTCGGTGGAGGTTTTTGTCTTGTATATAATGTCTTACAAGTGTGGATGCTTTAAAAACATGAAAATTTCAAGGGTGTCTTTAACTTCAACTCACACCAGCTTTGAAGTGGTTCAAAGTCAAGACCATGACATAAGACCCAATAACTTCTAGCTCCTCTGTGACAAACCCCCCTGGAGGAAGGGGAGCCCCTCAGCAATTCACATCTCCTGAGATGACCCTGAGTTGAGTGATGGGTTTGCTATCCATAAGAAAAAGAGTGAGTTTAAGGGTAATATTTTTCCAGTCAAACATGTAACTCTCACTCTGTTTAACTATATGTCAGTGTCAACAGTGTTAACTACACGTCAGAAGGAAGTGCAGTAAGTAGGGGAGATGTCTACATGAAAAAATAGACATCTAAGTGGCTAATCAGACCTGGCTGCGAACACATCGTATTTTGCCATAAATAATGCACACTTTTTGTTCAAACTTTTGAATGAGAAATAAGGATGTGCATTTTACATGAATTGTACTAATACTTCATCTATATAAATGTTTTCAACTAGTTTATTTATGCTTATGCATTAAAAATATGACTCTAGAAAGCAATAATAATATCCATCTGCAAAGTAAGACCTTAGAATACAGTAATTGGTTTTGTTGAAATTTCTGAACTTGCAACAACAAAGAGTGGCGTTTTTCTCTTGATACATGTTAGGTGGGAGCTAGTGATCTAGCAGATAGCTTTATAAAAATTGTTAGAAAATCCCTTGGAAAATCTCAAAACAGTTTTTGTACATAAAGATTTTTTTCCTGAAAATCTAGACAAAAATTGTGGCTGCGTATTATACATGGGATCACATTGTACCCAGCAAAATAAGGTAATGAGCACAGAATATACTCAATACATTCAGTGAACATTTATATTCAACTAACTCACTCTGACATAAACTTTTGTGTGTATTTTAAACAAACAAACAAAAAACACAATAAAGGCAAGAAGTATAAAAATGTTTTAAAAGCTATGCCAATTTAAGATAGTATTTTTTAATTTTTATGCCTCAGAGGATAAGATTTTCCTTTCTGTTGTTTTTAATTGGAATTTTTATGGCTGATGGGATTTTATGTAAGTGGGATTATGGATGATCAATTTTGTGAAAATATAAATGGCAAATGAGAATAGTTTTACAATGACTCTGTCAGGAAAGTTGTGGAAGAATATAATCTACCTTCAGGAATACATTTCCCAGTCGCAAAGTAGCTTCATTCCATTTACAACATTCCTGTAAAGTCATGAGGATTGGCTTCCTTGTCTGACTCAGGAGACAATTGAATCTCAGCACGCTCGTGTGACTAATCTAGGTCACATACTTAACTGGTTGAGTGGCAGAGGCTGATGACCCCAAGTTCAATCTTCTTCCAATTTGCCTTGTTAAAACTAGGAAGCTATTGGTGGCAGAGAAGCAATGCGGGAATTAAGATAGAACATAGGAGAGAGAGAAAAACAGTTTCTCTCACAAAGAAACTGGACTCTGAGAGCAGCTTTCAACTCTGAAACTCCATGACCTCTATCCGTAGGGTCATGATACCAAACAAATGTAGAGATAAACATGTATTTATGTTATATAGCACAGAGAACGGGTATTGAGCAAAGTGAGACTGAAATTACATGCATAAACATGTATTTATGTTATATAGCACAGAGAACAGGTATTGAGCAAAGTGAGACTGAAATTGAGATGAGTGTCAAGTAAGAAGTGTCACTAAAAGGTAGAGGAATGAGGCTAATGGTGAGTGCCAGCACATAAAGTATAGTTCAAAGAAAGCTCTTTGCAAGTAGAAACATCTAACCCTAAACAGAACTTGTAGGATTAGATGACTAAGGTGGAGTCCCCAGCTATGTCACCTCGAGTACAGCTCAACAATTCAGTTGCTTTCTTTCAATTTTTTTTTTTTTAAGACAGAGTCTCACTATGTCGCCCTCAGTAGAGTGCTATGGTGTCACAGCTCACAGCAACCTCAAACTCTTGGACTTAAGCAATTCTCTTGCCTCAGCCTCCCAAGTAGCTGGGACTACAGGAGCCCACCACAATGCCTGGCTGATTTTTGTTGCAGGTGTCATTGTTGTTTAGCTGTCCCAGGCTGGGTTCAAATCCGCCAGTCTGGGTATATGTGGCCAACGCCCTACCCACCGAGCTACGGGTACTACCGGTTCAGTTGTCTTCATGTGTAAAATGAGAGTCAGATACAGCAGCTCAGGCCTATAATTCTAGCATTCTGGGAGGCCAAGATGGGAAGATCACTTGAGGTCAGGAGTTCAAGAGCAGCCTGAGCAAGACCTCGTCTCTACTAAAAATAGAAAAAAATGAGCCAGGCATGGAGGTCCATGCCTGTAGTCCCAGCTACTTGTAAGGCTGAGGCAGGAGGATTTCTTGAGGCCAGGTTGCTGTCCCCTTGCTTGATGCACTCTTCCCAGGTGACAGAGCAAAACTCTGTCTCTAAAAGAATGAATGAATGAATAAAATAAGGAAGATCACAATTTACCTCACAGGGTTGTTAGTGAAATTTAAACAATATAAAATACATGAGATATTTTTGTAAACTATGAAGTACTACAGGAGTATCAAATAGCAAAAACTATGACCAATTTGTGAAAGTTACATACAGAGGATTTCAGTTAGATGTAAGAAAGAGTTTTCTGCAGTGTAATATAGTCCAGTGTAGAAAAGAGCTCCTTACCTTTCAGCAAGCCTCCTTCCCAGGAAATGTTCAAACAGAGACTGGGTGGCCACCTCTTAGAAGTGGCAAAAAGGACTTCTGCCTCAAAAGGGAGGTATCTGATGCTATTTCTAAGACTACTCCTAAATCCAAGATCTGTGATGACTGATATTTGGTAACTGGGGAAGCTTCAGGTTTATTTAAGACGATCTTAAAACACACTGTTTTTCTTTCTTCTTAAGGCTGTTATTAAAGAAATTATGTCCATGAGAAGATCTCATGCAGAGCCCAAAGGCTGACTGGCCCCTTTGCCCTTGACTCTTCAGTGATGAGTTCGCCCTTGGTACAAAACCAAGGTGTGCAGCAGGAAACAGAGGTTCCTGCCTCCACAACAGACTGTGCTTCCTACGTGACAGCGGCAAAAGCCTAACATAGTAAATGGCACCAATATCTACTTGTTGCTCAGATTAAAAAATCAGGAAACTACCATTTCTTCTCACTCCCATACCCAATCTTTTGGCAAGCCTATTGAACTCTAAGATCAAAAGGACTCCTTCTAAACGCTTCTAATATAAAACACCCCAGTACTAGCCATCACCATCTTTCACCCGGGTTACCTAATAGCCTTCCTATTTGTCTCCCAACTCAGAGTCTTGACTCACCATAGTCTGGGCTCCATAAACAACTAAAATGTCCTTTTGAGATCATAAATTACATCACGTCACTCTCAGCTCTTGGCCCACTAGAGAATTTCTAACACACTTAAAAGAAACTTCATACTCCTTTCCAAGGCTTTCAAAACCCAAACCATTTGGCCGCTGGTTACCTCTCCAAACTTGTTTGCTATCAGTTTCCCTCCAGCTCACTCCACCTGGCCATGCTGGCCTCAATGTACCAGATGCTTTTGGGTCTTGAAACTTTGCACGTGCCATTCTCTGCTTGGTATGCTCTTCCCTGGATGTCCAGGTGCTTGTTCTCTCTCAGCTTATCAATCACCATTCCTCCATCCCTCCCTGCTGCCTTCCTGGCTTGACTTTTCTTTGTGGCATTTTATGACCACATTATTTATTAAATATGAATTTGCTTCTCTATTAATGCCTATTTACCATCTCTCCATCAAAATACAGCTCCATATGGGACTTTGTTTATCATTGTACCCACAGTACCCAGGGCAGTTTCTGGTACATGGTAGATAGTAAATACTTGTTGAATGATCGCATGAATGAAACTACTAATGCTCACTTCCAACACTAGAATTTTGAGTGGTACGTTTAAGGAGCTCCTTGTGGCAAATTCAGGGAATCATGATGATATCTAAAAACTCAATTTTAGGTGTCATTTATACTGTGGATGTTATAAGGAAATCTCTCTCCATTACCCCAAACTTTTAGCTAACTTTCCACACACACACACACAGTAACTTGTAGTGATGAAGGAAACAGGGCCGTGCACAACGGGAGGCGCAGAGTCTAACAACACCCAGGAAACCTGTGGCACTGTGACTGCCCAAGGGAGTGAATCTCTCCCCTGGGAATCCTAGAAAACTTGGGGAGAAGGCTCTTCTATTTCTTTGGAATGTAAGATGGAAGCTCATGTCATTCTGTTGAGAATGAGGAGAAAGGGTGACCGAGTGGGCTGGAGGAGCCTCCAGGTAGGGTGGGGGAGCATTGACATCACCCTTTTTCTGATGATCTACCAGCAGGACTCAGAATGAATATCTTCCAGTAAAGGGGAAACTTTGAGAAAAGTGAGAAAATCTTCACTGAGTTGATGTTTTCTCACCTCTGGATGAACTCTAATGAGGGAATACACGCTTTACTATCGACACTGCCAAAGCTCGTTGGTTTCTGGGTAAATCCTAAAGGTCCCCAGCACCATCATGAGTTTATCTCTGAGTCTGGATACCATAAGGAAGAGAGTCCTACTTCCCCTTTTCTAGGATCACCTCATTCTGTCTTTGTTTGATCAAAAAACTTGGGAAAGAAAAAAAAACAGAAAGTAAAAATGCATCACTGTGAACACCAAAACTTACTCAAATTCTTTTGAAATACATAATTAAACATGTGCACTACACTCCTCCTTACATAAAGAACAAGGAATGTCTAGGGCTTAACCAACTAAGGAAAGCTTAGGCTCTGACTTTGATAGTCCAGGATTTTCTCTCCAGTTCTCTTCTGAGAGACTGTTTCAAATGAGTCACTTTCGAAAACCATGCCCCCCACCGTAGAGCTCTCTTCCTGTTCAGCTGTGGTAAGCCAAAACCTACTTCAGAGAATACAAAGTCACCACTCTGGGGGTCTAAGAAAAGATATGAGTTTAATGTGTTTTCAGTTGTTTGAAAAGAAAAAAAGAAAGAAAACCTCAAACTACTGAACTAGAAACACCCTTTCTATGTTTCTACGTGTGAACTATGTGTGTGCACTATTCCTTTATTTCATAAGAATTTCATAAAGGAATAATGCAGATTCCATTTTCAATTAACACATTCAAAAGTATTGGGGTTTTGACATGTTTCAACTGATGTAAAAAAAAAATCCAGCTTCCTAAAGGAACTGTCAATCTCTTTGCCCTAGAATCAGTGCTTAAAGCATATAAACTACAATCCTAGTTTGTATCAATCCTCCAGAAAAATCCCAAAGGTATCCTAGTACAGCTACGCCTTAGAAGGGAGAAAGTGCTGGTGGTGTCACTACCCTCGATGACATCAAGCCGTCTCAGGATGGCCCAGCCTCTTTCCCATTTCCTCTTTGTTCTGGTGCCATTATCTGGAAAAGTCCATTGACAAAATAATAATAATAAGAAGAAGAATGATAATAATAATGTCTAGCAAACTTCTCATGGCTTGGGAACTGACATATCTCATGATTTAAGCCAAAAGAGCAATAAAAGGAAGAGGAGGACTTCATCTTGAGGGCTTGGATACAGACCAGCAGCCAAAGAAAAACAAATACCTCTCTGACTTTCTCCATGAGGGACCAGGAGCCTGACCACCCAAAATAGATGAGTGAATAAAGAGTTCTGAGGCAAGCAGATGACATGTTCCAACCTGGAGCTGTGGTTTTGTTGATTAATTTATAGGACAAATATTGATTGAGTATCTTCGAAATGATAGTTTTAGATCTGGTGACTTGGCAATTTCCCTTGATTCCCGTCCCTCACACCTGGTAATGTCGGGGAACAAATACAGTAGAACCTCCATAGTTGAGCACCTCCCTGTGCTGACCACCTCCTTAAGTTGACCTACTTTTCATAGACCGCACATGCACCACATGTACATATCAGTACAGTAGGCCTAGTTCCTTATGTTGACCACCTCTATATGTTGACTAGTTTGTGACATACCCTTGAGTGGTCAACTTACAAGGGCTCTACTGTATATCTTTCTTGTTTTCAAATGCAATGAATTAGGATGCATAGTTTTTTATTTTCATCTGTAACCTCAACCCCTCATTGGATAATCTACTTCGAGCTGGATAAGCATTGACACTCATGCAGGAGCCAAAACTAATATAGATTCACTTCTCCTAAAAATATGCCCACACACCAAAGCTCAGAGACACTTGCCTTACAGGTAAGGGTTATTCAGCCAACAAATATTCATTGTGTACCTAATGTGCATCAGGCACTGGGTTAGGTGATGTGGACAGAATGCTAAACAAGGTAGAAAAGGCCTTGCCTTTGGAACTTTTATTCCAGTGGAAAATCCCTAATATTTAAAAAGTGGTCGAAAGAATAATATAATCATAAGTTATGTTAACTGCTAAGAAAGGAAGACATATCAGTAAATGAGAAAAAGATGGCACCGTACTTAGAATATCTGAGAGATATCTTTGAACTCCATGTGAGGAACCTGGACAATGACTCCTGGTGAGGGAAATGGAGCCCTTGTAGGTGGAGACGGTCTGCTCAGGTGTTTCTCTCTCTCTGGGCAGCGAGGAGTACAGTCGGAGCTGGAGAGATGGTGAAGGGTAAAGAAAAGTATTTTTGTTTGGTTTGGTTTGAATTGTTTTTTAATAAGAGGGGGTACTTCAACTTATGTACATAGTGTTGGAAATGTTTTCATAAACAGGCATAGTTTGAGGACTCAGAGAACAGAAGAAAATGTTAAAAGCAACAAAGTAGGAGAGAAGGAATGTGAGTCTGGTAGAGAAATGGAGGCTGTCCACTTCCTCCACTATAATCATCTGGGAGGGAGAGATCACGCAAGTGGCAGGGGGGACGGTCACCTGATGAGAAGGCACGTGGTTGGTTTCTAAGAGGAAAGAATATCATGTAATTGACTAGAAGAGTGCAGAAGCATGCTCACTAGGGAACTGAAGGAAAAGCACTTGGCAGCGTTGAATGATCATTTGAGATCTGTGATCATTAATGCAAAGAAGAGGTTCTCAACCAGGGGCAATTTTGTCCCTCTAGTGGGTAGAGGGCAGTGATGCTGCCAAACATATTACAATGCACAGGACAGCCCCACAGCAAAGAATTACATAGCTCAGAATGTTAATAAAACCAAAGCTGGGAAACTCTGATGTAAAGTGATATTGTTCTTACATACAAATCATTTCTATAATACATAAGGAGACAATAGTCCTGTCTGGGGCCAAAAATGGGGTCAGGATACTGGGTGGAAAGGGGACTTATTTTCATTCTATATCCTTACTTACCTTTCAAATTTATATCATGTACATTCATTATCTATTCAAATCAATCAATAAATCAGTGATAGATCCATTATTGATTATCAACTTAATAGGTGATATATAAAAATAAAATGAAACCAGCCAGCCTGTTTGTCTTCAAGAACATTGAGCTACTAGGATACCAGCTTAAAGGGAACAGGATTTTTTGTGTGGGGAACATGGTGGAGGAAGAGAGTATTTTGGACTTGGGGGTCTTTATGAAGCACTGATTGTAAGGACAGATGATGAAATCTAAGCTGAACAGAAAAGTGGCAATGAGGAAGTTACTGATGGACATACAAGAAAAATAGAATTTATTACTTAGAAGTCTCAATTTAAAAAAAAACAGTATTTAAGGAAAGAAAATTTTAGACCAATTGAATAATAGGGGATGAGATTGTGAAAATCCAACACCTGAAATCAAATTCCAAAGGAGGTACTATAATTCTAATGATAACAGAGTCAAGGAGAAGCTGAGAAGCCAAAATGGGGAGTAGTTTGAGAAAATAAGAAAAAGTCAGTGTGAGTGACAAGCATGAGAATGCAGGAAACCAAGGATTTAGATGGCTCCACCTATCAGTGGCTCCTCTGGAGAATGAAGTACCTAGAATAGAAGGGCTTATTAGTAATGGTAGATGGCATTTTTTGATGTTCTACTATGTATTTGATACTTTTGTACATGCCAGCTCTTTTTTGCCCAAGAAAAGTCAAGTAATCTGTTCAGAGATTGCATAGTTAGCAAGTGGAGGAACAAAGATTCAAATCTAAGGTTTTTACTTCAAATTCTATGCCCTTTACACTCTGCCCCCATTGAAAGACAAGTCATCATCAACTCTATGGAAAATCTGGTAAGTTTAACAGTGGTAATAATATTGGTAATGGAAACTCTGGGAGGTGGAGAGGAAAGAGAATATATAGAAAAAAGGAAGTCCTGGCAAAGATGGAAAGATTTGCTTCATAGCTCTTCTTACCCCAGTAAATACTTCTTAAAGTGAGCTGAACTCAGAATGAATGAAGAAAGTAGTGAAATTCAAATGTGAGTGAATGCTAAAAATGACATTCATTATATTTATCTATATCTGAAAAGATGGTTTTTATTACAAGTTTTTCCTTAAAATGCACAGAATATATATAAATATTGGCTATATTATTGGAAAACAGCATCAGCAGCTGACAATCAAAGATGTTTGAAGACTATTAGAGTTGATTGCCAAGAAGCATTCAATATCTACCCCCAAACGCAATCCATACTTTCCAAACATGAACTTCACAATAAACACATTCTCCCTACTTATGTGACTCCTCAGTCACACACGCACGCACACACACACACACACACACACACTCCTACGATGGCACTGGCAATACATGTGCTGTTTAGGAAATGGACCGAGTCCCCGAAAGATCCCTCTTTCTTCTCTATTAGCATCATGTGATGGCTCAGGTTTCGTATCTATTTGGAAGTGAAGACAGTGCCCGTGAGGCCTGGCCTCCTTCAGTCTTATTAGCTTATTGTGCGAGCCTCCACCTCCTTTTCCATCCCTCATACATCATGTCACAGCAGTGGCTCCGAAAGACAGCCTCCCCTGAGGTAGCAGGTAGACCCACCTGAGAGGTGAGTTAAAAGGTGTTCTTTATGATGTGCCAAAATGCTCTTGGCCACTTGAGATGAGTGTGGACACCTGGTGGCTGCTTTCCCATGCCTCTGCATCTTGTCACAGCAGCCCAGAGTTTTCTATTCATCAGTCATCTTGCTCCTCCTGTCTGGACCATGGCCCCCAGCTTCCATGAGGGGCTGCGGACCTGCTGAACTCTGTGGCCCCAAGGCCCTCTTGCTTCATATCTTCTTACTTGATCTCAAGAGGGCTTAAAAAGACCTTATTCAAGACAACATTCTCAGCACCTGTAGTAAGGAACCGTAATAGGAAAAATAAAATCCCTAAATGCCTTTCTTAGAGTTTATATAGGCCAAAAAATGTCCTAGATTCCTCAAAATTGACCAGAGAGATCTCAGACACGTTGACATACACATGATCGGCGCTGGTGAGATTGAACACCGCCCCCAGGTAGCTGCTGCGGGCCCACATCTGCCCTGCAGTACAGTAGTCCATAATCTTCCCGTCCATTATCACCAGGTCCTGGGGATACTTAGTGTTCCTCACGTAGACTTTGTGGCTCAGGGGCTGGTTGTTGCAAGATGGACCCCGGAAGTACACTTTGGAGTACACGAAGTATAGCCCAGTGTCATTGATCACAAGGGCACCCTTTTTGTACTTTACTCCAGAGATCAGGGCAATTCCATAGGTGTCTTCCCATTCCAGAGGCAGGGACTTTGAGTTGGGCTTGCCTGAAATAAATGAGAGGTGCTTTCACCCAGGAATGCTCATGCATTACATTTGATAAAAGTGCATTCTAAGGCAAAAACATGGATCCTTCCTTGAACAAATGTTTTCCCCAGCATAATGCACTGCATATAGAACTGGCTGAGGATTTAAAACTTGATCCATCACTGAATTACTTCGATCCCTTTGTCAAATTGCATGCCTCCATTTTATCATCCACATGACTAGAACAATAACATATACCCCTAATCAATTATAATGAGGAATTATTAAAATAATTTTAGCTCTCTGGAATAAAGATCTTATAGTCTTCAGAAATAGCTCCAAAATGGCTAGGTTTTGAGGTCTTCCCATGAAAAGAAAACCCAGATTCAAGGAACTCTAAAGTTCTCAAGTTGAGAGAGATCTTTAAGATTGTCTGGTCCATTTTCTCACCCACAATAAGGATTCTTCAGCTCCTGAATTGGGGCTAAAATCTCCTTTCCTTTGTTTCCTCACAGCGTGATCAGCATGCCTTAATCAGAGAACTCTACACTACTGAAATCATCACCTTGTGTCTGTCTGTCGCTATTCAACTTCAAGCTCTTTGGAGGCAGGAACCACGTAGTATTCATTTCCATAACTCCAAATCTTGGTACACAGCAGGCGCTCAATAAGTGTCTAATGATCCGACTATATCATTCTACAGTTTTTGCCTAAATAATTCCAGGGACAGTGACACACCACTTTCTACAGTATTTATTCACTTCTGGATTATTTATGAAGTTCACAGTTGGAGTGCCCGCATCATATTGCTAGCAAACCATTTCACTCCACTTTACACTTACATCCTGAATGTCCCCAAGTGCCAGGATGTAGGGTCCCCTCTCCTTCCTATTGCTACTCTTAGACAAAGCAGAGTGAAGCTCTTCCAAGGAACCAAAATAGCACTGACTAAAATAGTTCCTCATTCTCTACTCTCTCAGCTCTAACCTCTTAGAGCTATGCCCCAAATCCTCGGAAGGTCCTTGGAATTATTTAAAAAAAAAGAATTTCTGAGGGCAGGGAGCATGTCATAATTATCTCCAGTTTAGAAAAGGGCCTTGCCCAGCATAGAGGCTCAAAGTATGTTTATAAGATTGGCCTGACTATAAAGATGTGAGTATTCTTAGGTTCCAAATACTCTCACTGGAAACCAGCAACTTCCCCAGAGCCTGATAATGGAAACTAAACAGCCAGGCATTATGCCTTTGGCCAAAAGCTTTCCCAGACCCCACCTGTATTATCCAGACACAGACCTGTTAAATGGGCCACTTTCTTCAGCTCCTTTTTATCAGAAGATGGACTGAGATTGCCTGTATCATGGAAAGATGAAAGACACATGTAAAAATGAGATATTAGCTATGATTTTGGTGGGACTGAATCCTGCCATTAAAAAATACATGTTTAAAAACCATAAATGGCAATACCTTAACATACTAACCATGCAGGTCCAAACAGTAACATTCACAGCAGTCTGTACTACGTATTTCAGATATAGAGAAGTTAAAAAATAAACTGGGGTAACATAGCCATAGGCTTAACTAATAAAGTTAGAGTAAAACATAATTAACATAAAGATTGATTCCTAAAGAGCTGTCTGTCATATGTTACTGCATTTAGAACTGGCCACGACCCTTTGAGATAGAGATGATGTCCCATGTCACAAATCACAAGAGGAACCGAGAAGGTGGATGACTAGTCCAAGAAGATGCAAGTACTCAGTGTTGGGGGAAACCAACACTCTGGTCTCCTGCCCCCAAATCCGGGGCTCTACCCACTCTGGCTCTGCTGTTCCTCCGACTCCGCAGGGCGGAGGCTACCATCTACCCCAAATTCCCTCTCTGAAGGCCTCAACAATCACCTTGGAACACTGACACCTCAAACTCGTTTAATGGACCCTCATTGAACAAGCAATTGTGTCCAAGTTCCCCCCATCATACAAGCCCAGCCCGTCTGTCCAGCCCTATTTTCTTCCTCACACTGGACTCCGCCACACGGTAGAAGCTCTGTGACCTGAACACATGCCCGCTTCCCTCCCCCTGTGCCTTCTGCCCAGAATGTTCTCCCAATCAGAGCTCAAGTGCCAAATCCTAACAATACTGTGAGGGCCAACTAAAGTACCTCTTTTGGGGGCGGGGGAAACACCCTCCCCAAGTCTTTTTAATTAAATATGCTCTTCCCCTCCTTTGAAACCAGGATTAATCCACCTTCCCCTCTTTGGTTAGTGGTGTCTCCCCTTCTCTGTGGTAACTGTATAATTTACATTTTTGTAAATAATGGCAAGTTCCTTACTATACTATATTGAATTCACCAGAGTTTTCAGCCTAGTTGTGAATAAAGGGTGTGTTACTAGTAAATGTTTGCTAAATTAAATGGAGGAAATTAAAACAAACAGGAGTTCTCAAAATAGATACCATTTCTCTGGCTTCAAAGATTTCAAGCAAGGTAGAAAGGCTAGCACTTTGCTAGTGAATTCAGAAACTAAAACATTCAGGGAAGATTTGTACTCTCTTTTTCCTTTTATGGGGTAAAAAAAAAAAAAGAATTAAAGAAATAAAAAAAGAAAGATTCATGGAAAGGTGCTTATTTATAACAGGCTTGCAATTACCCTGTGAAACTCACATATAGCGTGAGAATGGCCTGATTCACTGTGAACGTCACCTGAGCAATTGTGACCTCTCTAGCCACCCACAATGATCTACGATGAATGAGGTGTTAGTGAACAGGAAAGGTAAAACTGAGTCCCTGCTGCATTCCTATACCACAAAACATCTGTGCAGCTGATCTGGCATTCGGCCATGTACTGACAGGAAGTGGGGCACAAAACCACACGTTGCGTAGTCTGATGCCCCTCACAGCGCCTGGCACAATGTTACTCTCATAGGAGGTACTCGCTGAAAGTATCTGCTGTGCAAATGCTGAAATAAATGGACTGGAAACAGATCCTAGACACTGGCAATGGCTGTGTCCTGCCCCAGGGTCTTGCACAGGCCATTCTCAGCACAGGAATGCTTTCCCCATCCTTTCACCCCACTCTACCCTCCAGCACCTCCTGAAGAGGGATTCTCCAGATCACTCCACCCTGCGTTGCAGTTAGTACAATTGAAATTACTTATTTGTTTGTTTGATTTTATCCCTCTATACTAAAAGCTCCATGGGGACAGGCCCCCTTGGCTCTCTCTCTCTCTCTCAATCAGCACCCCCCACCCATATACCTAACCTTGCACATCAGAAGGTCTCCGAGAATCTTTGTGAATGAAGAAAAGATTTCAATTAGTGAATTTCCACTGTGTGGAAAAAAAATGGGAAATGTAAAAAGAAGCAACTAAGAAAGTGTAAGTAATCCATGATAGTACCTCCCAGAGAAAAATCACTGTTAGCATTGTGGTAGTTCTTTCCTAAGAATATAAAAATAAGCATGTATGCTTACATAACCAGTATGAAACTAAACATACCCTTTAGCAACTTGTCTTTTTTTTTTTATAATTTTATTGAATCATAATTCTGTACATTGCTGCAATCATAGGGCACGATTCATATACATTCAGAAATGTTTTGATCGTACTGTTACAGATAGCCTTCATGGCATTTTCTTGATCACTATATAAAGAC
>CAUYON010143453.1:0-49383 GCA_963573935.1 Arctocebus calabarensis | reverse complement strand
GGATACCCAAGAAGGGTGAGGTCTGGGAGAACAGGTCTTCTCAAAGAGACTATGAGGATACACTTGCAGGGTCCTCTCCATGGTGACTCAGCCCTTAGGAATTTGTAAACTTAACTTGGAAATTTCCAAGTTCTGTGAAATCCTGTAGTTTTGTGGGAGCTGGACTAGCATCTCCCGCTTGATTCAAACTGGCCAATGAGAAGGTACCTGTGGGGTAAAACTTTTTGACTATCGATAAAAAGGGAAAGATCAAGCTAGACGGGGAGTGCGGCCATTTGGAATTCTTCCATGCCTTAAGCTCCCAGCTGGTGAATAGAGCCCTTCCTCTTATAAACGTGGTGTTTGGGTGCCCTTTCTCTCCGTTGGGCCTTGTCTTCCTGCAACAAAACTACAAAGCTAATAGAAGAAAATATAGAATATTTGTGATTTGTGGGTGAGGAAAATTTTGACACTCAAAACCATAAACCACAAAGAGGAAAACAGATGGATTCAGCTACAGAAGTCAAAGAAAAGACTTCTATTCGATAAAAAATGTCACAAAATTATCAGATAGATGAAAAAGCAGAGAATACATATGGAAATCCTATTGCAAAAAAATTCAATGAGAAAGTCAAAAGATAGTTGTTAATCTACTAATTCCAATTTAATACTGAATACATGTGATGCTCATTTTTTCATCTTTTTAAAATTAAAAAAAGTCAAAAGAAAAATATGGAGAAAGGATGAGAACATACAGTTTACAGGCAAAACCTGTTAATTTGCTAATGAAAAACAATCCAAGAATTGCAAATCAAGCAATGAAACAGCCCTTTTCTCCTTACTCTTACAGATTGGCAAAACTAGAGAGACACTACCAAGGAAGAAGGAGGATGTCTACTGGGATGCACCTCCTAGCATCTGGCAACAAATGCAAACTCTAGTGGAATAAATGCAAGTGTATCCTGTGACCAAAACCTCCACAACTGGCTTCCATCCCACAGAGACTGTTCCTGGTTACAGAGGAAAACATGTATGAAGGTTTGCAGTAGCTTAGACGTCTTTCTGAGGACAGCTGAGTAAGTGTTATGTACACTATGTAGATGACAGAACCCCTGTAGTGATTACTGACCAAGTAGTAATGATCCAATATATAAGAAGCACCATTGACAGATCTGAAAAACATGGACTGGGGGAAAAGGATGAAACGAAGTGGGATTGGTGGGACAATATCATGTCTACAGATTTCTAGAAGTTATAAGCACAAAATACGTGTTTTCCTATGTGTACAAATATGTTCAAAAAAGACTAAAGAAGGTGGATTGGAAGGATATACATAACATTAATGGGAAATAGTTGTCTTGGCAAGAGAGAAGAGGAACTGTGCCTTCACAAAGCCAGGAGCTTGAGGTGTTTAAGAAACTCAATCTCAGTGACTGCGGTGAGAGATTATCTCAGGTAACAGCCCCCATTCCCCACCACACACACAATCCCACGCACACACTTAAATTGTATTCCAATCCAACTGAAGACAAAGGCTTCACCCAGAACTGTCAATCAGAAAAGGCAATGTTCTTAACTACTATTTAAATAACTCTACCCTGCCCATTTGTTTTCACTGGTTAAAAGATTTTAAACAACTATCCTGGAATTCACGCAATGGTTAAGTTAATTTAGTTGCATCTATTAAACTTAGAAATTCTTGAACTATATACTGGCTGAGGTCAAATATATTTATTGACTAGAAGATGGAAAATTTGGCCACTCTTAGGATTGTTCAGATACACTTGCAGCATGAGGAACAGGGAGATTCAGTGCTACTCAGCATTACTTCTAAAAATGGGAAACAAGGGGATCGGGGGGTCCTAATGGGAGTTTTACTTACTGCTTTGGCACATTTTACAGCTTTCAAATAAAATCCCCAGTGGTTCAACTGCTAGAGTATTTGAGATGAATATTAAAAATCCAGGAGCCTGTATTCTTTGTCCATGTGTTGAGAAGAAAAATGTTCTTAGTTTCAGTATTTATTTACTTTATTTTTATTATTTCTTTTTTTATTAATTTACTTTAAAGGACATGAGAGTCAAGGCTTTCAGCCTGGGCCACGATAAGTTTCCAAGCTCTATAGTTCCACTTGGGGCCCTGACCTTTGGCTCCTGGCACTGGCTCTGGGTAAAGGCATGAGCCCTTTGTCCCTGTGCTCCCCTGGAGGACCTGGTGGGTACTCACAGATAGAGGAGTGAGTATGGTGGTTTCCAGTGCATGACCAAAGTGGAGACTGTGTAAGGGAGGTATGTTCTTACTGGTGAGTTTTGGCCCCATGCCCAAGCCCACAGTGTGCTCACCGTGCCTTCAGGGTCCACAAGCAGCAGGTGCTTGGCCTGGCCGTTGTGCATGCCTGTGAGGACGAAGGAGCCCGGGTTGGTGGTACTCTTCCTGACCAAGAAGTCTCCGTCTTTCTCCAGCAACCCCTCTGCCTCCTTTCTGCTCATCTCTCCTTGGTACCAAGGCTCAGCTTTCAATTCCTCCAGCATCTTGGCATCTGGTGCTCTGGGTGACACCGGGCTGATGCACTCCACTGATGCTGCCTTGCTCAACACGGGCCCCAAGGACTGGTTCTTGAGAGCGTCTTCAAAAGGTTCTGTTGTCAATGACATTTACCAACAACAAGTCAATCCCGTGAAGAGCAAAGGATGAAAAATACAACATGAGAAATGGAAATGCAAAGGCAACTCCTCTCAAAAAACAAAACCCACTGGAAAAAAATAGCCAGATGGTGATATAACAAGAATCATGATGACAAACATTTAAAAGCACAGCCCAAATTTTGGCATGACTTTCTGATGAGTCTGCCTTCTTGAGACAGCTGGGAGTTGTGCTGTGTGCTAATTATTGATTCAAGCACACCCTTTGTCTAGTTAGCTAGAATGGCTTCATTTTTGCACACTGAGGAGGCTGTGCATATTACACACCATCTACTTTCTCTAGAACATCAGCCATCTTCATTTGTTTGTTTGTTTGTTTGTTTGTTTATTGGGACAGGGTCTCACTGTGTTGCTCCAAACTAGAGTGCTGTGGCATCATAGCTCACAGCAAGCAACTCCAGGGTTTAAGTGATCCTCTTGAGCACCTGGGACTACGGGTGCGTGCCACCACATCTGGTTAATTTTTTTTCTATTTTTAGTAGAGATGGAGTCTCCCTCAAGTTTAGGCTGTTTTCAAACTCCTGAACTCAAGCAATCCACCCACCTCAGCCTCTCAGAGTGCCAGGAATACCTGTGTGAGCCACTGCACCTGGCCTCAGCCAGCCTCTTTAACAAACTCTAAATAAAAATCTGCCAATACCAAAGGAAAACATGAGCTACAAAGCTTTGATTTCATGCAGAACCTAAGCCCAACCCACCAAAGGTTTATTTCAAAATCTTTGCACAAGGCAAACTTTTATTTTTTATTTTAAATAATGTCAATTATGCATATTGATTTGTAATAGTAAAACTTCCCATAAGCAAAACATGTTACAGTTATGTATAAACACTCATTTTTTACTGTTTGTAAATTGAATGATTATGTAATGTTTGTATATTTCAATCAAGTGAGTTATAAAAAAGTCCCATAAACAATATAAATCTGATGCCCAGAGGCAAACTTTTTTTTTTTCTTTTTTTGAGACAGAGGTTCAAGTGTCACCCTGGATAGAGTGCTGTTGCATCACAGCTCACAGCAACCTCCAATTCCTGGGCTCAAGTGAGTCTCCTGCCTCCACCTCCCAAGTAGCTGGGACTACAGGCGCCCATCACAATGCCTGGCCATTTTTTGGTTGCAGCCGTCATTGTTGTTTGGTGGGCCCAGGCTGGATTCGAACCCACCAGCTCAGGTGTACGTGGCTGGCGCCTTAGCCCGTTGAGCCACAGGAGCCAAGTTGAGGCAAACTTTTAAAATGAGAAGAAAAGTGACATTTACTAGGCTCTTCTTGTGTGACTTGTTCCAGGCTGGGAGCTCTACCTCTAACAGGGTCCCACGTGAGGGCCTGAGCCTGTGCTTGGCTTCATCCCCTTTAGCACACACATCTCAGTGCAGGGCCTGTGTGAATGGTGAGACCATGTCTCTAACATTCACAAAGACCAGCCACAAAAGAAATAGCAAGGCAGTCTAATTAAACCTCAGTGTTCAATTTTCAATATAAGTGTGTATAAAAGCACTCTGAAAAATGCACATGGTGCTACGCAAGTGTGAGGCTTTATGATGACTGTTCAGACTACACTGTCGACTCTGGATGACACAAGCAGCATAGTCTGGAGCAGTTCTTGCCTGAGCACAGCCACCTCCCCAGAGCCCAGCTTGCTCTATGGACTTGGTTCACACTCTGTAAATAGGCAACAAATGCTATAAATCAAGCCTAATTTATGAAATGTTAGTAGAGAATGGACAAAAGTGAGGTAACAAATAAAACCAGAATTTTGTCTTTTTGAGACTATGACAAATTTTGGGTATAAAAAGAGACCAAATTACTGGAAAAATTGTGTTTGCCTATTTTCTCTTTTTATTCTACTTTTCTCCTGATAACCCAGAGTAGTTGAAAATTTGTATTTTTCTGTTTCTGCACTATCATCACCTTTGCTGTCACCCGCATTATCAGCATCATTCCCATTATCCCCATGTTCAATTTTATTGACACTACCATCACCATTACCACCACTATCACCCCACCATCACCATCATCACTATCACCACCATCATTACCACCAGCACCACCACCACCATGACCCCCATCATCACCACCATCACCATTACCCCCATCATCCCCATCACCCCCATCATCACCATCATCACCACCATCACCATCACCACCATCATCACCATCACCATCACCCCATCATCACCATCACCCCATCATCACCATCATCACCATTACCACCATCATCACCATTATCGCCCTCATCACCGTCAACACTATCCTCACCATCACCCCATCATCATCATCATCACCATCACCCCATCATCACCATCACCCCCATCATCACCATCACCCCCATCATCACCATTACCCCATCACCATTATCACCATCAGCCCCATCATCACCATTACCACCATCATCATCATCACCCTCATCATCACCATCATCACAATTACATTCATCATCACCATCATTGCCATCACCCCCATCATCACCATCATCACCATCACCCCCATCATCACCAGCATTATTATTGCCATCACCATCACCACCATCACAGTTTCTCACCACCTTCACTACTTTTATCACCATCATTATCACCATAAGCACCATCACCATTACCATCACCATCATATTGCCAGCACTACTACTAGCATCACTACCACCATTATCATCACCATGAGCACCACCAGTCACCATCATCAGTCTTTTTCTAGCACTAGTGGTTCAAGATAAAGAAAATGGAATGTTGGCTTTTTTTGGTTTTGTACCTTCCAACAGACACCAACCTTTCTAAGGCTTTTTCTTCTTTCTGTCTTTGCTTTTCTAGTTTTGGGAGCAGTACTAGAAATTAATTGATAAGGAAAGGCTGGCTCTGGTTCTGATTTTTCCATCTCAAACCTGAGCCCAATCTAACTGTCCTCAGGCTCTGTGAACAGAAGTCATTGCTAAACTTCCTAAATTAAACAGTAAAAATGATCTGACTATAAATACAACTGCTGACCTGCAGCTGGGTGACTCTGTAACAAATGGAGCAGAGGCCTGAAGAGCCCCCACCAGGCTGTGCATCTTGGGAAGTGGCTTCACACTTCTCAGGGTTTCCACATGTATCTAAATGCAGGAACTGAAGGGAACAGATTAGGTGACCTTTAAGTTGCCTCAAAACACTAGGATTTTATAGTTCTTCTGGCTCAGGTGATTTTCATAAGAGAAAAATGGAAGTCCAGGGTGTCTGGGGAGCCAAACTGGCTGAGGAGGAACAGACTATTGTGTCATGATGCTGCCTGATTATAAAAATACTTAATCTTGTCCTCACTCACACAAAATACCACAGATAGAAGGTATTGGACCAGCAAGGCTGCCTTTTACAGGTAGTAAAGTTACTTAACCTCTAGGATTCTCTGTTTCCTCTTTTGAAAACACAGATAATAATAGTAATCATAACATCTAGCTGCAGGGTCATTGCAGAAATCAACCACAAGAATATGTGCCTGGCACACGGTAGAAACTCATTCAGTGCTACGAAATTCCTCCCTCTTCACCCTATGAAATTCTCAAGGACTTTGAAAAGGAAACTTTAGCATATAAAGGTCTTTGTGGCTTAGAATACTTTTTTGAAATTCTTTCACAATAATTCCCACTTTCATTAATCAGTTTGTGCCATTTCATGTTTGCATCCTTTGCAACTAACACCCTAGTTGGCACACAACCAATTAATATTTAAGTGAATAAATAAATACATTTATTTATGTATATTGTTTGTCTTAATATACTTGCAGATCTCTGCAAGGAAAGTCAATTCCAAAAAGGGGGGGAATTATTTTGCGGCTTGATTACAGAGAAAGTTGTACTCCCAAAGCCTCCAACGAGTCCAATCATCACTTAGAAAACTGCAGCTAATCATCGCTATTAATCCAAAGCCTGCTAGCAGAAAATTCAGCAATTGCCCAGATCTCAAGTACAGCAGTAGAAAAAGCAATCTCCAAAGGGAAGGAAACCAGACAGCAACAGAAACCCACTCATGTCAAAGAGGTCTTTCCGCGGGCTGCTCTCAGTGCTACTGGCCACAGCTGGCCAGGCCTGCGAAGGGATCTGCTGGGTGTTGACATAGGTGGGTGCTTCTCCCAGGGGGGCCATGTGCGGGTTCCCTTCAGGCATGCTGTAGGTGTCCAAGGACCCTGCAACAAGAAAGCAAGACCTTTGTGCTCTTAGGATGATGACACTATTCTTGCCTCCACAGTGAATCCTCCCAGCATTTCCTACATTCCTTAAGCTGCCAGCAAGAAAACTCTGCTTGCTTAAATTCTCTTCTTCTGAGCCTGTCACCACACATCACTGTTATCTAGCTAAGATGCCTCCAGCCTCTCATGTCAACAGGGGATCTGCCATCCAGCATCAGTGTGGACAGCATGATGTCCCCACCATGACAGCCTTACAAATATTCTAGGTCCCTCTGCCCAGGCTCATGGGAACTAAGTAGGCAGGATGAGCCTGGGTCTCTCCTGTTCTCTATAAATACTCTAAGGTCCAATAACCAAGCAGAAGAACCACAGCCTGATTTGAATTGTCTTTACTTTCTTTCCGTGCAAGGGAGTGCTGTATAAATTGACTCCATTTGAACCACACAGTACAGCCCCTGTGTTTAGAAAGACACCTTTCTAAGTTCTAAGGAACTGAGGGTACCTCCTTACAACAGGGATCTTAGCTGCTGACATGAGTCTACGGAGAGCGCATGATGCTACTTTGATGGGACTTCCCATTTGGTCAGTGAGCGTGCTGAGGTCACCTGGAAATGGTGTGAAAGGTGCCTGACAGCACTTACCCAATCCCTCTCAGAGTCTTTCTGTTCGTGTTCTGTCTCCAATTCACTTACATAACTTGTTCACAAGAACGCTCTGTGATGCTCACAGTGCTGGAAAGAGGGTGTTTCATACCCTACAGGCGGTGGCGTGTTAAAGCCACCTCAATCCAGCTGGCAAGAGGCAGTTCAGGGCTTCTTGAAAAGCTTCCCCCGAAGCCCGTTGTGGGAAGTTTGCCAGCACCCCACTGTCTCCCAGCCCTACGTGTGAGAGTGAAGTGTTGTCCTGACACTCCTACACCGAGGGGTGTCACCTGCAAACTCACTGTGTCTCCACTCTGCTGCCCCTAAACATAACATCTATGTTTAATAGGCTGAGCCCAAATTAACAGGTCCTTGCTCAGTGACAGCTATTTGCAGTTTACATGTTTGTATACATTGCGAACAAATCAGCCTTTAGAAAAAAATTTCAAAAACAGATCTTAAAAAGGAGAGGATCAGAAGCCCAGTGAATAACAACCTTTCTGACAGACCTTTCCAAATGTCGATGACACCATGATGTCACCTAGAGTTCATGTTCATTTGGGGGGAATAGCTACCAGCACATTAATACGTGACATTCTTATTTGTTCTGTGGGAAAATATATTTACCATTTCCAAATACAAGTTTGAAATGTATTGAGAGTGTTGAGTTTCAAGTGGCAGGCCAGGAACTTATATGAGGCTCATTTTGCTCTGATGTGTCTGCTCTATCACCTGCTCTCTATCTATCTGAAATAACTTAAATATACAAAAAGGTCTATTTTATAATAAACCTGACATATTTACAATAAAGTATCTGATAGTGATAACATGTCTCCTTTAGGCCTCACCAGTTATCACATATTCATGTGTCCACATGTTATTTAAATATATTTTAAATGTATATAGAACAAAAATAAGTAGCCCACAGTGAAAAATTACCACTGGCAAAATGACGGCTTTGATTTACTGTTCCCATCCTTTTCTGAGACAGACCCCATGTGGTGGCTTTACCCAGACCTTATGTTTTATTGACCAGGAAGGCAATGTGTGTCTTCTTTCATCTGGGGCAGGCAACACATGGAATTCTTTCACATGGGGAAATTCTTAAAATTTATTGTCACCTGCTCCCTGAGACAGATGACTATAACAATGGAATAAGCCTGAATATTAAATCAATACATAGTTTAATTTCTAGATATAGAAGCATCAAGCAAATTCATCTCCCACAGACTCTATAGACTTAGCAGCAAGAACCCAGAGCTACTGAAAGAGTTATGAAAATTTTTAAGAAGGGAAAAGGTTTAAAATTCAAAAAAAATCTTTAAAAGACAGTTGTATAGATACTTAGAGATAGGAATATGTTCATCCATATGAGAGGTATTTATATAATTAACTGTCTAGAGAATAAAGATTTATGTGAATAATTAGCAGTTAGTACTTAGTTATATCTAAATTATTATATCTAAATATATCTAAGTTGCCTATTTTTAGGTGTAAATATAGATAAATATATCTATATTATTTTTAATGTGTGATGTAGGGGCTAAATTTGATAAGACATAGAAATAGCCTCTGAAAGTATACAGAGCCTATAAGAGACTTATATCCTTGATTTGGTCTCTGCTATCAATTCCCAGTTTAGGGTAGGTATCTTTGTATTCCTTTCAAAGTTGACCCTGAGTCAGGGGAGGTGGGAAGAGGAGTGAGACAGGAATGAAAGGCAACAAGTTTCTATACAAGCCACTGGTGCTCAACCTTGCTGGAAAACTTGGAGACATCATAAAACACCCTTTGGAGTTTCCCCACCAGCCCAAGTCTGAAACTGGTGAAGGTAGGTGCCCTTGGGATATCAGTTCCTCAGCACCCTGGGCAAGAAAGTTCTCCCACCATAGGAAGCCTGGAGGTGGACAGTCTCCAGGGTGCATGAAACAGTAGATGTAGACAGAATATGAACTGGTCCTGGTAATGCAGGAGGTGCTATCTGATTTGTGCCTATGAGCATCAGGGACATTATTTCTATTTCTGTGATATACTTGGGAATCTACAGTACCACCCACAGTAAATATTTCCAGAGGGTCACTCTGCCACTCCACAGAAAAGAGATGGCCCACTGGCAAGCCCATTACTGTTTAAATGTGCTTTTTGTTTCTCATCTGCCTCACCTTGCTTCTCACCTTGCCTGACAGGTGTTTGGTGCCAGTCTTCGCCAAATGTGTCTCCCAAGTGTCTTCCCTGGTAATATGTTTGCTCTTTTCCTGCAAACTATAGACACATACAAATACACAAAAAGGGAAAATTATCTTCTTGTTTTCTTGCCTTTGGAAGCCATAGGACAGCAGGTAGGACCTGAAAGGCACCTGCATCTTTTGTTACGTTCAATTTTCCCTCATGCCTCATGGCTGGCATTAAGAGTTGAGAAATAAGTTGGTGTGATGAAAAGACTCTATCTCCATCGAAACTACACATGGCCCCCTCCTTGTTTGCATTATCTCCCACCACCCTCCACGAGTGTGACAGCAAATCAAGCTCTTCCATATGCATGCCTTAAAATACATTTTAGTTAGAGAGCATCTACGTGTCAGAACATACGTCCCACTTAACACATATGCCTGTAATCATCCTCACTCGGGCAAGTCTGCTCTATGAACCAGGAAATTTCCTTTCAAAGCCAGGAAACTCCCTCTCTGTGTCACATCCTGGATCTCAAACTTATTTTGCAATTTTTATTGGTCTCATTATCATTCATTAAGATAAGTGATGTTAAAAATTTCCTCTAACAAAATATAGATATCCTAACTCTAGAAAGCAATTGCCTTACTAGAATTTTGAGTTGGAGGGAAAATTAAGAGAATGAATTAAATAGAAAAACTCAAAATATTCTCATCATTCTAAGGGTCTATGTCCCCTTTCTTTGTAGAGAACCTTTTTAAAGTTTTGAATTTTCTCTTCCTCTCGCTGAGATCAAAGCATGATGGTATTGGTGAGGATGGAGAAGACACACCCAGACTCAGACCTCAGGAATCACAAAATAGTTGGCTAATGCATTATGATGCTTTGTGAGAGTTCGTGAGTTATCATGTCAAAAACTGAATTAAAAACTGACCTGAAATAAAATTGAAGAAAATAAAAGGAAATAAAGTTAAGTTCATCACCCTCCAAGGAAAAGAATATAAGACTCACCTGAGCTGTGTCAGGGGCATGAGGTCTGGTTTTCAGTCGAGCATCAAGAAACCCCCCTGGAGGAGGCATCTTGCTGGGAATGCTGTTGTAGTAGGGATGGTCTGAGCCATCCCCCTCCTCTTCTGTCCATGGTTCATCCAGACTCTGCATTCTGTTAAAATAGAATTTTGTAGTGTTTTAGCCAAAAGTTGAGCTTGTAGTCAAAACGAACAAATCTAATGTTAGTACCTGATACCAAGAAAAGAGTTTAGTCAATTCCCTTCAACCACCTAGGTCTCAGGCATATAAGAAAAGCAGGTTAATGGTTTGGGCAAACATCCCTGCCTTATTCAGAGTTTCACACACTGGAAGACTGGAGTCATGTTTAAATGAAATTCTTTTATAAAATACATTTTGATTAAGAAAGAAATTTACACAAGGACAGCCGCCTTGGCTGACACCTTGAGGAAGGTACAGGCAAAACATTTCAGTGTCATGAAATTTATCCAAAACAAAATAAATTTAAAAATAGAGACATAGTGACATCAGGGGAAATGGCAAAGTAAGGACTTCTGAAAATTTTCTCTTCCATAAAAGCAACAAGAAAACTGGCTAAAAAACAAAAACAAAAAAACCGCTTTTGCCAGATTCAACGCTTTCAGAATTCAGAATTAATCAGAAGCTTACAATAACTCAGGGGGTATTTATTTAAAAAATAAACAAACAGCTGTAAGAATATTATCTCTATGGGATTTTAAATCGCCCAGTTTTCATCTCTGATAGCCTTGAATTTTCATCTCTGACAGCATAGATATCACTGTGATTTCATATCAGCAGCTTGGCAGCCACAGTGGGGGCAGAACAGCACTGAGGGTCCACCAAAGCCCCGGTCGTACAGAACTATCATTATTTGACATGTCTGTTGATTCCTTGGAAGACCCAACTCCCAAGGCTCTGTTTACTTGGTATGACCTGATTTGAAGCTTGCTCAGGGCAAAATGTTTCTTCTCTAGGAGCCATTTGTCAAAAACAATTAGAGACAAGTGTTTAACATTGTGGCTCACTGAGGCAGAGGGCAATATTTGGGTCAAATCAAAAACATTTGGGTTAATCAAAAAGCTTAAAAGAAAAAGCTTGGAAATCATATGTTTATGAGAACTTTAATAAGCTCTGACGTATTTCTGGGAATCTAGAAGGACATAGGTTGTGTTCAGGCCCAGAGCTGTGTGGCTACTTAGAATAGATTTAAGAAGGTTGTGAGCTTTCACCCCTGACTGACCTTGAAGCTGTGCCAAAGAATAAAGGGAAAGCTAGGGCAGAGTGGGCAACTGCCTGGCTAACTATTGAAGAAGAACCCCAACACAATAAACAGAGCCCCTCCGAAAAGATTGAGAGACTTCATAGTTCCAAGCATTTAAGGAATATCTCCCCAATCATTAGCTGACCAATAAGCAAACCAAACAGGGGCATCAGGGGACAAATATGACAAAGAATACAGACTTTACAGAATTAGTTTAGAAAACCACTAAAACAAACAACTTCTCAAAACAAATAGGAGCAGCAACAATTTCTGATTTGAGATTATTGCCAGAGTTCCCACATTATATCATCTAAAATTTCCAGTTTTGAAAAAGAAATGAGACATGAAAAGAAGTATGAAAAGTACGGCTTACATAAAGGAGAGAAACAATTAACTATCCCTAAGGAAATTCAGACTTTGTACTAACTAAACAAAGACTCTAAATTAACCAAAGAACTAAAGACAGCCAAGCATAAAACTCTAAACAGAAGAATTTCACCTCACCAAACAAGGAGTATCAATATGGATACAGAAGTAATAATAATAAAAGAATCATATAGAAAGTATAGAGTTAAAAATTCAAATAACTGAAATAAAAAATTAGCTTGAAGTTCTTTAGGTTTGAGTAGACAGAAGAAAGAATGATAGGTCAATTAAGATTATCCAGTCTAAGGAACAGAAAAAAAATTTTACTAAAATTGAAAAGAGCCCCAGAGACCTGTATGACACCATTAAACACAAACATAGACATAATATAGTGCCCTGAGGAAAGGAAAGGCTAAAAAGGGCAGGACTGAAATAATGGCTGAAAACTTCCCAAATCTTATTTTTTTTTTTTTTGCAAATCTTATTTTTATAAATTGATCTATACATCTAACATGTTCAAAAAAACTCAAGTTAAGATAAACTCAAAGAGATTCACACATCATAATTAAATTGTTTAAAGCCAAAGAAAAACAGAAAGAGAAAGTCTAGAATGTAGCAAGTGAGAAGTCACTCATCATGTACAAGAGCTCCTCAATAATATTAACAGCTGATCTCCTATCAGAAGTAATGGAAGTCAAAGACATGGAATGACATATTCCATATGCTGAGGGAAACACTGTCTACCAAGAACTCTACATCCATAAAACTATCCTTCAAAAATGAAGCAGACATTAAGACATTCTCAAATAAATATAAATGAAGAAAATTCATTGCTAACAAAACTTCCCTGTGAGAAATACTAAAAGTACTTTAGGCTGAAATGAAAGGGCTGTGAACGATAATTCATACCAACATGAAGAAATAGAGAATAATGGTAAAGTTAGTAACATAGACAAATATAAAAGATAATATAAATGTAGTTTTTCCTGTAACTTTTTTATGTCATCCCTCTAAAAGACAACGAAATGAAGGAATAATCTGTGTCAAAAGGTACACAATGTATACAGGTGAAACTAACTAAATGTAGAATATAAATATCTTAACACAATAACTAAGAAAATGCCATGAAAGCTTTTTTAACCAGTTTGATGAAACTATTTCAGGTTGTACATGAAACCAGCACATTGTGTCCCATGATTGCATTAATGTACACAGCTATGATTTAATAAAAAATATATATATATAATTTGCATGACAACAATAGCACAAAGGAGAATGGAAAAATGAAGCTATATAGGAGCAAAACTTTTGTGTATTATTAAAATAAAGTTGGTGTCAATCTTAACTAAGTTGTTATAAATTAAGAGGAAAACTTGTAATCCTCAGGATAACTGCTGAGAAAATTACTTTAAAAAATAGTAAAATAAACAATGAAGGAGTTAAATGGTACACTTGAAAAATATTTATTCAACAGCTAAGGAAGTATTAATGGAGTAATAAAAGGACAAAAATGAAATAAAATGTATAGAAAAAGTAGCAAAATGGCAAGGAAAAAATCTTAATGGAAATAATTACATCAAATATGAATGCATTAAACACTCCAACTAAAAGGCAAAATTGGAATGATGAAATAAAGAATGGTCTGAGTACATGCTTCCTCTAAAAGACACACTTTAGATTTAAAGACATAAATAGATTTAAAGTAAGTAAAAAGACATTTCATGCAAACAGTAGCATAAGAGAGCAGGATTGGGTGTACAAATATTAGACAAAATTGATTTTGAGACAAAATTTTTACAAAAGTTAGGAAGATAATTTTATAAAGATAAAAGGGTAGTCCATCAAGAAGATATAACAATTATAGTAGAACCTCCATAGTTGACCTCCTCCCTACATTGATCACCTCCTTAAGTTGACCTATTTTCATAGAATGGACATGTGCCATATGTATTCAATGTACAGTAGGCCTAGCTCCTTATGTTGACCAATTCCATATATTGACCAATTTGTTATAGTCCCTTGGGTGAGGGACTCAACCTACAGAGGTTCTACTATATAAATATGTAGGTATCTCACAATAGACTTCAAAGTACATGAAGCAAAATCTGAGAAAACCAAAGGGAGAAATAGATAATTCAACAATAATAGTTAGACAGATTAATATGCCACTTTCAATAATAGAACAACTAGACAGAAGATTGTGAACTAGAAGACTTAACAACTCAATAAATCGAGACCTAACAGACATGTATAGAACACTGTATTCAACAACAGCAGAATAAACGTTTTTCTCAAGTGCATATGGAACATTCTCCATGATAAACTATACGGTAAGCCATAAAATAACTTTAAAAAAATAAAACTGAAATAAGACAAAGTATTTTTTCAAAACTGAATGGAATCACAGTAGAAATCAATATTAGAAGGAATTTTGGGGAAATCACAAGTATGTAGAAATTAAACAACATATTTCTAAATTTTAAAATAGGGTCAAAAAAGAGATCACAAAGGAAATTAGAAAATATTTTGAACTGATTGAAAACAAAAATAACATAACAAAATTTATGAGACAAAGCAAAAGAAGTGCTTTTATTGTACAGTGTAAACATTTGGCCAGGCACAATGGTTCACATCTGTAATCTCAGCACTATGAGAGGCCAAAGTAGGAGGATTACTTGAGGCCAAGAGTTCAAGTCCAGCCTGAGAAACATAACAAGATGCTTTCTCTACAAAAATTTTAAAAGTTGGCTAGATGTGATTATGTACACCTATTCTACTAGCTAGTTGGGAGGCTAAGGTGGGAGGGTCACTTGAGCCCAGGAGTTTGAGGTTGCAGTGAAATCTAATTGCACCATTGCACTCCAGCCTGGGTGACCAAGTGAGACCCTGTTGGAAAAAAAAAAAATGATAATAATACCTATACAATAGAAGAAGAAAGATCTCAAATCAATATATGAATTTGTACCTTAAGAAACTAGAAAAAGAAGGGCAAACTAAACATAAGCAGAAGGAAGAAAATATTAAAGTGCAACTAAATAGAGTAGAAAAACAATAGAGAAAATTAATAAGACTGAGAGTTGATTCTTAGAAATACCATCAAAATTGTCCAATTCATAGCTAGAATGATGAGGAAAAAAGAGAGGACTGAAATTATAAAAATTAGGAATGAAAGAGGGGATTTATTATCAACCGCATGGAAATTTAAAGGATTATAAAAAGAAACTATGAATAACTATATGCCAACAAATTAGATAAATGGACAAATTCCCAGAAAGATTCAAACTATCAAAACTGACTCAAGAAGAGATAGAAAAACTGAATAAATGAGTGATAAATAAAGAGATTGAATTAGTGATCAACAAACTTACCCTGCAAGAAAAGCCCAGGCTTCCTGGTAAAATTTACCAAACATTTAAATAAGAATTAACAGCCATACTTCACAAACTCTTCTGAAAAACAGAAGAGGAGGGAACACTTTCAAGCCCAATTCCTGAGGCTGGTGATACTCTGATACTAAAACCAGACAAAGACACCAAAACAAAAGAAAACTGCTTATTAATATCTTATATAGATTGAAAAATATTCAACAAAACAATAGCAAACCAAATCCAGCAACATATAAAAAGAATTATACACCACGATAAAGTAGGATTCATCCCAGTAATGCAAGCTTAATTTAACATGCAAAAATGAACTAAAGCACTATTCCACATCCATAAAATGAAAAACAAATGCCACATAGTCATCTCAATATATGTAGAAAAAGCATTTGACAAATTCCAATTCTTTTGCATGATAAAGACACACAACAAACTTGAAATAAAGGTGATTTTCTGATTAAGGGATGTATTAAAAGCCCACAACTAACATCATATTTGATGATGAAAGACTGGATGGTTTCTCCCTAAGATCAGAAACATAATAAACGTGTCCCCTCTTGCTTTTCTATTCACAATTGTACTGGAGGTTCTAACTGGAGCAATTAGATAATGAAAAGAAATAAAAGGCATCAGATGAGAAAGGAAGAAATAAAACCATCTTTTTTTGCAGATGATAGGCTCTTGGTTATAGAAAATCCTAATGTATTCATAAAATAGCTATGAGAGCTAATAAATGAGTTGAACAAGATTGACAGATACAAGATCAATATTAAAAAATTATTATATTTTATACATTAACAATTCAAAAATTCAAAAATAAAATTAACACATAATTCCACTTATCACAGCATCAAAAATAAGATATTTAGGAGAAAAATTACCAAAACAAATGTAAGATTTACACACTAAAAATTATAAAACATCACTGGAAGAAATTAAAGAGGATCTAAATAAATGTCATAAAATCTTAATAAATATGTGGGTGTATTACAAGATTTAAAATTGTTAAGATGGCAATACTTCTCAAATTGGTCTGTGGATTCAACACAATTCCTGTGAAAATCCCAATCAACTTTGTTTTTTCTTTTTTGCAAAAATAGACAATCTATTCTGAAATTTGTGTGGAGTTTTAAAAGTCCTAGAATAGCCAAAAACAATCTTGATAAAGAACAGCAAAGTTAGAGAACTCATACTTCCAAATTCAAACTTAACAAAGCCACAGTATTCAAGACTATGTAATATTCACATAAGGATAGGTTGATAGCTCAATGGAACAAAACTGAGAGTCCAGGAATAAACCCATACCTTTATGATCAACTGAATTTGACCAGGGCCCAAAGATAATCCAGTGGGTGAAAGAATAGTCTCTTCAACAAATAGTGCTGTGACAACTGGATGTCCATATGTGGAATAGTGACGCTGGGAGTTTATGTTATATCACATAAAAAAAAAAAAACTAAAAATGCATTAAAGACATAAAGGTAGGAGCTAAGAACTACATTTTAGAAGAAACCATGGGTGTACATCTTTGTAACCTTGAAATTAGAAACAATTCCTTACATGACACCAAAAACACAAGCAAACAAAGAAAAAGTAGGTAAGTTGGACTTCATCAAAATTGAAAACACTTTTTCACTTCAAAGGAAATTATCAAGAAAGTTTTCAAAAGCCCACAATACAGGAGGAAATATTTTCAAATCATGTATCCAAAAAGAGACATGTATCCCAAATATATAAAGAACTCCTACAACGCAACCATAGAAAGATAACCCAATCTTAAAAATGACAGACAGCCAGTAAAAACATGAATAGAGACTTGACATCAATAGTTATCAGAAAAATGCAAAACATAACCAGAGACCACTTCATTCCAATTTTATTATGTCCCAGGTAGACATAATAAAAAGGATGGGCAGTAACAAGTAGTGGTGAGGATGTGATGACCTTCATACCCTAATACCTTGCTGATGAGAATTTAAAATGGTACAGCCAGTTTGGAAAACAGCTTTCTCAACAAGCTTAGCATAGCACGACCATATGACCCATCAATTTCACTGTTAGATATATATGCACAAAAATACAGAGAGATATATCCACGCAAAAACTTGCATTCATCTTAACACAGCATTAACTATGAGAACTAAAAGGTGCAAGCAATCCCAACTAAAAAGTGGAAGCAATCCCACAAAAGAATGGATGAAAAAAAGGTGATATATTCACATTCTAGAATATTATAAGACCCTAAAAGAATAAAATACTGACAGACACTGCAACATAAATCTTGAAAACATTCTTCTAAGCAAAAGAAGACACAAACTGTATGATACCATTTATATGAAATGTCCAGAAATGGCAAATTTATATAGACATTAAGTAGATTCGTGGCTGTCAGGGAACAGGGGATTAAAAAATGGGGAGTAAGTGCTAGACAGCATGCAATTTCTGTTGGAGGTATTGAAAACATTCTGGAACTAATGCTGACAACTGTACATTTTTAAAGAGTGAATTTTACCAGGTATAAATTATATATCAATTTTTCAAAAAATAATAATTGGAATTTTAGCTACATTTGATTTGTTTTTCAATATCTTCTCTGGTTTTGTATTGAAATGCTCTTGGATTTCTGCAAGAAAAATCAGACTATAACCAAAAATCTATTCATTTAAAGGATTTTAATTCATTTTTGATTTCCAGTGGAAGGTGGGTCATACATCCAGATCACAGAATTTATTCCCCAATAATTAACACAATGAACAAAAACCAATTCAAAACTAAGTAAATCCATACACTCACCAGCAGCAAGAGAAGGAAAGGGAGCCCTCACTCCTCAGACAGTGAATGCTGAGGACTCCAGGGCAGCACAGTAGACCCTGACCTTGTGGCACTGCCCCCACTCTCTCCTTGCCCCATCTCCACCCCAAAGCAAAGAAGCTGAAGGTACCAAATCCTCATTCCCCCAGCACACATTTCCCAATTTGGAAAGATGTAGCCTGAGGGAGAGAATAGAAAACCAAGGAGAGCACCTCCAAATTAGAAGCCCCTCTCCTGCTGGCCCCTGGGATCTCAGCACCTCAGAAGGAAAACCTGACAGGGTTGGCACAACCTGGGGCCAGAGAATCTGGTGCATGTAGGGTGGGTTTTCTCTGCCCCAACTGGAGGAACAGAGCAATCCCAGAGAGGGTCACCCTCACTCCTGCTCTCAGACCTGCCCACTGGACACAGGGAGCGACTACTGGACAAGGTGAGGTGGATGTCAGGACAGTCAACACAGTAGTGGTCCCCATTACTGGTCTGTTTTAGAAACCAAATGTTGATATTTTGCATTTGGACTTGACATCTTTCACCACAGATAAGATCCCAACTACTTCATTTTCTTTCCCCAGAAGTCCTTCAAACTTTATTATATACAAATATAAACAGGACTCGATACCTTAAGTATACTGCCAGAAGAGCACTGTACTTAAATTAACTCTCCCCGCTCAGTTTTGTACATATACTTTTAATAGTATGTATTTGACTTTATGCAAAATTTCAAATACAGGGAAGTGTAATAATTAATATGAAAGATACCTACGCATCCAACTTCCGAAAATAAATGAGTTAAACTTTTTGCAATATTACATGCTTCCTTTCTTAAATGAAATAAAATTTGTCAAACTTTCTTTAGGAGGGTAGAAAGATAAATGATATTAACAGTAAAATGTTAATGATAGAACCTAGATGGTGAGTACAAAAGTGTTCACCATAAGTTCTTTGTGTATGTTGGAACATTTTCATTGCAAAATGTTAGGAGGGAAACCTGGACAAATAAGCCGAGCCCACACCCCCCACCTGCCACGCCTCAGATATCCTTGAGTTGGTGTATAATATTCTAGCATATTTTTATTCTCTTTCTGCACCTGTACTTATACCATTTATAGAGGGTGCCAAAAATATATGCACATTTTAAGAAAGGAAAAAAGTTGCATTAAATGTACCAATAATGTTTGTTATCTTGTATATTATACCTTATATCTCTTGTAATTGCAGAAGTCAAATATGGTTTGAGTATTACAATTTTAAAACCCTTTCTTAAAATGTGTATACATTTTTTGGCACCCTCTGTATTTATGATTTATGTGTTTTTTAAATGTTCATAAATGGTTCATATCTTTTTGCAGTGTTCTTTTCTACTCCATTATAAATTGTGAGATTTATCCTGGTAACACATGTGTACTGATGAATCCTGTTTAACTATTATGTCCCATTGCCTATAAAATAAAAAACGTGTCTCCCTACTCTCCTGGCAAGGGCCTTCAGGTTGCTGCCACCTTCTGCCTCTAACTCTCCTTATACACCATGTTCATGTCCCAGCTTGCTGAAGTTTCTAGCAACCTGGGAGAAGTGGGTCCTTTGCAGGCTTCTCTGTAATGGATGTCTTAAAGGGAATTTTCCATGGAATGAGGAAAAGAAATGAGAAGTCTCTTTTAGCAAATGTAAAGGCTGAGAAAGGAGATGAAAGAAGGCTTCATAATAACCAAGCTAAAGATGGACACTGACTTCATGACTAGGTCACAAAATGTGGCTTTAGAAGTTGGAAAAAAGTAAAAGGTAAATCAGGAAGTAAAGTTTTGCTTACAGTGAACACATCATTATGAGAGATTTTCATTACACAAGTTCAATCAAGGACAGAATACTGAATGACCAACATGCCCCATATTATTTTTTTAATGCTTTATGCTGCATAGAATATTCTTATGTCTGCGGAAACTGGTAGAACCTGAACATTTTTCATAATAAACTGATATCTCATAATTCCTGTTCACAGTCACCATTTCATTTAACACTTTATAAAACTGTCGGGCCAACTAGTATTCCTGTTTCACAGAGATGCTGAGCCCCAGAGAATTGCTAGAACTTGCCCAGGGCCACAGAGAAGGTAAACAAAATACAAAGCAGTTGAGCTGCAAAGGGGGGCTCTTGAAGCCAGACTTTGGCTAATCTTGAGGACAGGGACAATGGGATGCATAGAACCTGTGGTGAGACAGACCCAAGGAGGTAACATATGGGAACATCACATGGTTGCAGAGCAAACAGAATGAAAAATTATAATGAAGTAGCTTTTCTGTAACCTTAGCTACCATCACTATAGTTTCAAGCAAATGTTTTTCTACACATTCAAAGCGTCATCCATATGTTGGTTTCCATCTGTTGGTTTCCTGTGCCACAGCCCAGCTCCGACCAGGCATCTCCACGGCCAGGAAGTGCTGTGATTCATTGTGTCTATCCAGAGCACAGTTCAGAAGGGCTTAAGAGGAAAGATCACAAAACTCAGACAGGCTGCTATAAATGGTGTCATAGTACTACTCACCGATCGTGGAGCGCGGGGATTTTGGTAGGACACTGCAAATACTGCTTAAACCGGAGCTCAAAGGCTTGTCCAATGGAGCCGATGACATCTTGGGCCAGCCCATCACAGCATTCCAGAATGTGGCAAGCTAGGACAGCAAGGGACATAGGACCATTAGAGACAGACACTGGTCCTACCTGAGCCCTTTCTGAGGATAGAGGGACGGAGACGTACATGATTCCTTCATAATATGTCCCAGTAGATCTTCATGCAGCATAGCCTTGAGAGAGCCACCTGCTATAAGGTTTCATGGCAGGTCAGCATTTATTAATAGCCTTTATGCTGACAAAATTATAGCTTACTTTTTTTTTTTCCTCTTTTTGTGAGACAGCATCTTGATCTGCTGTCCAGGCTTAGAGTATAGTGCAGTGGCGTCAGCATAGCTCACAGCAACCTCAACCTCCAGGGCTTCAAATCATCCTCCTGCCTTGGCCTCCTGAGGAGCTGGGAATACAGTCCTGTGCCACCACACCCAGCTATTATAATTTTTTATGTTTTATAGAGATGAGGGATTTGCTATGTTGTTCAGGCTAGTCTTGAACTCCTGGCCTCAAGCAATCCTCTCACCCGACTTCTGGAGGAAGGAATTACAGGTGTGAGCCACCACACCCAGCCAATTCGCTCCATTTTTAAAAAAATTTAAAATTTTCAAGTTCAAATTGATGGTTCTTTCTTTTTTTGTATTTTATAAAACATCACCTCTGACCTTGATTTTTATAAAACATAAAGGAACAATGTCTAGAAAAAAACATCAGCACAACAAAGAACCCAATCTTGGCATGAAACAAGTCTCCTTAGGGCCCAGGAACTTTAAAAAACTGATTCAAGGCTCGGCACCTGTGGCTCAAGCGGCTAAGGCACCAGCCACATACACCTGAACTTGCGGGTTCGAATCCAGCCCGGGCCCACCAAACAACAATGACAGCTGCAACCAAAAAATGACTGAGCGTTGTGGTGGGCGCCTGTAGTTGCAGCTACTTGGGAGGCGGAGGCAAGAGACTCGCTTGAGCCCAGGAATTGGAGGTTGCTGTGAGCTGTGATGCCACAGCACTCTATCCAGGGTGACAGCTCGAAAAAAACTGATTCAAATGGGCATCAGTTGAATAAATCTTGGTCTGTTCAATGGACTTAGAACAAGTTGTTCATTTAGTGACAGTAGAATGTTGACCACCAAATATGGCCACCCAAAACAAAAAGAACAACCTCTGGAGATGAATGTAAAGTGGTATTAATTACCAGCAGGAACCCCCCAACCACATGCCACTTGCACCTATATAAACTTAAGACTGATTGCTCATGGAGATTCTCAGAAAAGCAGCTCGTGGGAAGGAATAGGTAAAAGTTAGAGGTGGTGGCGCCTGTGGCTCAAAGAAGTAGGGCATCGGCCCCACATGCTGGAGGTGGTGGGTTCAAACCCAGCCCCGGCCAAAAACTGCAAAAAAAAAAGTTAGAGGTGTCAGCAGGTCAGAACGATGGCCACCCTGAGGCCAGTGAGAGACCTGGAGAGTCCTCACCCTCAACAGTAGATGCCAGCTATCACACGAGGGTATGCTGGCCTGGTGGCATGGGAGACGAGGGAGCCTCTCATCCTCTGGCTCACAAGAAAGCAATACGTCTTCTTCAGGGTACTGGAAATACCTCTACTTCTGGACACACACTGGAGTGCCCCACCAGTAGCACCACGTGTCCCTGTTGAGAAGGTTATGGCTCTCTTGCTGTGACCTGCCTAACATGACCTTGCTCCTAATGGAATGAAGGCATATTCTCCCTGGAGAGGATGGCAGCTACTTCTACCACACCCCACCATACTCTTGCAGACAGTCACAGCGTAACTGTTTCACGGAGGGGTCTTCCAGGAGTCCTGTCAGCAAAGGGGATACATTTCCACACAGGCAGGTGTTCCCTGGCACTAGCAGTGACTAGGGAGACACTGAATTGTGTGGTAGGAGAAGGTGGTACACATCAGAAGGAGTCCTTGTGAAACAGAAAAACTGCTCAGGGAGAGGAAAGACACTGCCCTCTCTACACACTGTGGCAACTCATCCTAGGGCTTCCCTGGGAATTCACCCAAAGGCAGCCAGGCAGGCCCTGGGGCCTCAGCCTCTTCCTCCATAGACTCCAACGTAGGTGAACTTCTGCGGACATCAGGAAAAGTGCTTCCTGGAAAGAGCGACTATGAATGTGTTGTTGCTCCAGGAGGCCATGCAGGCCTTCAGATACCTATTCTAGGCATGGCCAAGGACACTGTCTACAAGGGGATGGGTTTTGTGATTATTGATATTATTTTACTGGTGACATTATTAACTATCGACTTGGGGAGTCACAGCACAAGCCTGCACTGAGCAGCTGTTACAGCTGTGCAGGTGGTTGTCTGACACGAATCAAAGCAGCTAAGAAGGAAGCAGGCATCCAGACCTGAGTGAAGGAAAGCCAGAAAGATGTCATTCCCCAGCCTGTCCTCTGCTTTCCAGCCACTTCTCTCCCAGCCCCTGCTGTCCAGCATCAACACCAGCAAGGAAACCGGCTGGTTGGGACTTTGGAGAACCAGAAAAAAGTACTAAGAAAGGATCAAAAATGTAATGTATTTTTTTAAGGAGAAAATTGGTACCTTAATCTTTAAAATGAAGTATGAAGAGTAAGCTTTACCCAGGGTAGGCTGCGCGATCTCATCCACAGGTCACCAACATTCTACATTCCCAAGGGCAGGAAGCCTGAAGAGTCTACTTTGAGTAAGATCCTGGACATCTGGAGCCATCCAGCCCCTGGCAGAAGCACTCAGTGGGGCAAGAATGGCACCCTGTCAGTCTCTGTAACAAATGGGGTGGCAGGACCATCAGGTGGCAAGTAGACCCACAGACTCTCAGAAACTAAATTACAACTCCAGGTCCCTGACAGAGTCCTCAATGAGCTGAGAAAATGCTCTTATCTGTTGGTTTAGTCAAAAGATTCCTTCTGCAAAATGGCCTTTGTATGTTCTAAAACCTCCAGATCCAAACTTAACCTGGACTTGTTCTTCCTGGGCCTGGCATTTTCTCTCAAAGTAAAAATGACTTTCAGTCTTTAGCTGAAAGTAACTCCTAACCTGTCCTGCATAATCTAGGGTGTGCATCCGATGATAAAGCCTTTGCTCACAGGTGGTCACCAAGGCTGCTGGCCTCTGTTGGGTGTCACCTATCCATGAAGATGGGACAAAACCAAAGGTATAATCACAAGCAATGGAGAAGAAGAAATTGACAAGGGAGATGTGCAGAGTGCTGGTGCACAGAATCAAGGCTCAAAACGGTGTGAAATCTAACATGTCTCAAAGCAAAGAAACAGCAAAATGAAATCATTCCATGTTCTATCACACTGGGACAATCTGACCCTTTCACTGACACCAACAGCCTGCAGTGGCGTCATTTCCCTAAGGGTATAGTTTGTCTGCAACACTGATCTCTCTCTTGCTTAGCCCTGACAATGAGCAATGTTGAAGTCACTCTCCAGAAGAACTAGCCCAAGCCTGCCCCAGAGCAGCCACTTGGCCATGAAATCTGTGAGGGTCTCAGCAGGTCCCACCACAAAAGCTACTCCCTACCTGAGATGAGCCACTTGGGCGCAAACCACTAACTCCTGACCGCACTGTGGCCCTCATCACTTCACTGCGGGGGCTGGAGCGTAGCGGGGTTTCTGCTGTATGGTCCCTTCTGATGTGTCAGCCCACACGTCTCCCACGCACTGAGGAACGGTTAACAGCAGTGGGTGAGGAGACCGCGCCCAGCTGTGCCTCCACCTACCGGAGGTCACCGCTTCCTCCGTTCTCCCATTAGTCCAGAGGCTCGCTCTCGGCTGCACCTGTCTCTCAGTGCTCCAGGCTGCCCCGCGCGACCTGCTCAGTGCACTGCAGGCCAAGCGAGCCCTCCGGGACACCGATGCGAGGCGTGTCCATCTGAGCAAGTTCTTAACAGCCTGTGGGCAAGTTGTGCCATAGTAAAAAACAACCATTTGAAATAAAACAGCCGTTTCATTTTCGCCTGCTCATTTCCGGTCACCTTTCGTGGTGCCTCGGTGAGCCAGGCTGCTTCCACCTTCGGTCCTGGCTCTGCATATGAGGCCTCCTCCCCAAACGCAGGAGAGTCAGCAGGGCCTCCTGCCCGGACGACATGCGCCTTCCATTCTGCTCTCAGCTCATCGCACAGAGAGGTCACCAGGCTCCTCCCACACAGGCGGGGGCTGGCAAGCCGGGTCTCCTGCCAGTTCAGGAGGACGCAAGAGCGAGGTAACCGTGTCGCCCGTCACACCTTCTCAACCCCTGACATTGTCTCTTCTCAATCACTCCTCCCAGGAAAGTGCTTTCTGAGCGTGTGTCCTGAGTATGTGTCTACGTAATTATAAATTATTAATTCATACTCTTGCATTAATATAAGAATATTTTTAAAAAGACATCTTTCATCTTTAAAAAGGCTATAGAGAAAATAAACGAAAGTTTAAAATGTCTAGTTAGCCCCGAAAGCATTTACACTGTCTCAATGAACAACAAATGCTTTGTGTGTGATTCATCAGTAATCATACTGGATAAAAATTTATCTATCTTTGAAATACTTTCATTAATCATTCTTAATTTGGAGGGGCTGATTTATCTCATCTGGTTAGATAGATGATCATTTTTACTCGGAAATGCAGTCTGTCAATTGGTCAGATCAGCCATGAATTGACTGAAGTGAATTATCAGTCAGCTCTGAGCTATTATTTTCTTAGTATAATCCCTAATTTATGGTTTCTCTCTGAGAGGTTTAGTTCAGTTAGTTAGTTATTAATAATAAAAGCTGTAACTCTACTTCACTTGGTCACTTCATTGCAGCACAGCAGGCTGACAGCAGAGCACTCTTTCTCCTGTGCTAAGTCCCCCTCGCCCTCAGTGGTTGGGGCAGCTCACATTCGAAGGTGTCCTGAGTCACCGACCTTTCCTCTGCTGTGCTGTTGCTGCCCTTGATCTTCAGATTAGAACTAGCTGTGAATAGAAGCTCCAGCCTTCATTTCCCCCAATAGCAGGCTGCTTCTACCTCCTCCAGCATGAGCCTCAGGGAGGCCCTGTGAATAGAAGCACCCTGCCAGAGTTGGGGCAAAAATCTCCTTGGCATGCAGGCTTCCCCTTCCAGGAAGTCATATCCACTGCGCCCCAACCCCACCAGACACACACACACACACACACACAGCATGCTGCAAGAGTCGAAGGTGGTTTCCATCAGCCTCCTCAGGGCAGGAGCCTGTTTGGGGCTCACGGCCATCCCCTTATCAGACTGGACATGCCAACAGTTCAGATTCACAGCCATGATCTCAAGCTGCTGGCCTTGGGCACAGAAGCCTTGGAAACACCAGAGCCATTACTCAAGTGATGAAAAATCCTGCCAAGCAATGTCTATTATCTTTTCATCTCAGTGAGCTGATAACCCACACCCTTTAAAAGAAATGTTGATCTGATATATGTACACCATGGAATATTATGCAGCCTTAAAAAAGATGGAGATTTTACCTCTTTTATGTTTACATGGATGGAGGTGAAACATATTCTTCTCAGTAAAGTATCTCAAGAATGGAAGAAAAAGTATCCAATGTACTCAGCCCTACTATGAAACCATTATATAATCACTCACACTTCTGTATGAAAGCTATAACCCAACTACAGGCCAAGATAAAGGAGAAAAAGAGGGGGGAGGAAGGGTGGACGGAGGGTAATTGGTCAGACCACACCTATGGTGCATTTTACAAGGATACATGTCAAATCTATGAAGTGTAGAGTATAAATGTCTTAAGACAATAATTAAGAAAGTGTGGTGAAGGTTATGTTAACCAGTTCATTGTATTTCAAATTGTATAAAAAACCCAGCACAGTGTATCCCATAAATGCATTAATGTACACAGCTATGATTTAATAAACAACAAAAAAAGAAATGTTGAAAACTAATGATTTCTAACCAGACAAAAGGAAACCCCCCAAACTGAAACAGAGATATCGGCCAACCCTCGTCTGTGTATTCAGCATAGCCATGAATTCTTCATTGTTTCAGACTTTTGGATCAGCAATAAGATATCCAAGATTCAACTGCTGTGCTAGGAAGTTTCTTAGTAAGTGTCACAGTCCCAGAGGGGCAGATTAAAACTAAAAGGAGACAGCATTTCTTACCCATCAGATAGGCAGAAATTTACAAGTCTGAAAGTGCCAAAATGTTGAACCAAAGGAGCTCTTCTATACTACTGGTGGGATTGTAAAGTGAAAGAACCATTTCAGAAAAGTTGAAGATCCCTAAAGACACAGTGATTCTGCCTTCAGGTGTATTTCCTAGGAAAAGCCTTGTAAAGAAGCAAAATACAAAAATACACGTACAAAATATTTCCTGAAGACTTCCCTGAGCAGACATTCATTGAGTAGCTCATGCACCAGGCCCTGCCCTAGGACCTGGGAGAAACCAAGAAACAAAGCGGAGCCTCTGTTCTCCCCAAGCTTACAGTCCAGAGGGCAGACACTGTAAATAAATAAAAACAGACCACTATGGTGGCCCCTAAGAGATATGCTCAAATACTAACTTCCTAGGAGCCTGTGACAAAGGGTCTTTACAGATGTGATCGTGTTAAGGATCTTGAGATGCAATCATCCTAAATTAAGGTGGGCCCTAAATCCAATGCCAAGTATCCTTGTAAGAGACATCAGAAGAGAAGACACAAACACAGTAGAGGAGGAGGAGGCAATGGGAAAACTGCGGCAGAGAGCAGAGAGAGGCTGCTACAGCCAAGGACTGCCTGGGCCACCAGAAGCTGGAAGGATCAAGGAGGGATCCTCCCCTGGAGGTTGTCTCTGGAGGGAGCACAGCGCTGTGCACCTGATTTCAAACTCCTGACTTTCAGAATGATGAGAGAATGAATTTCTGTTGGGTTTGGCCACCTAGTTTGTGATAATTTATTACAGCAGCCCAAGGAAATGAATCAGCAATGAATATAATGTAAAATAAAGGAGATGGAGGAGGATGGTGATCAGGGACGGGCAGTCTAGAAGGGGGCTTTGGAGAAGACACCTGCAGGGGCTGAGTGTGTGAAGCTTGGGGAGGCTGGGGCCAGAAGGTCGCAGGTGGCACAGGGCCCAGTAAGTACCCTGAGGTAGGATCTTGCTTGGCATATTCAAGGAAGATCTGGAGGTCAGCATAGCTGGAGGGTTAGGGAGTCACTTAGTAGCAGACTCAATTATCAGATCAAAAAAAGGTGGCATATAGAGCTATATAGCGTTCACTATAATTCATGGTTTCAGGCAGCTACTGGGGGTTTTACAACACACCCATGAGAATATGAAGGGGGGGCTTCTGTGTACAGGGTGGGCATAAAGTTCATGTGCTATTTACTATGTTCCAGGGGAGAATCCCTCCTTGCTCCCATTACATAGTAAATAGCACACAAACTTTATGTCCATCCTGTATAATGTAATAGGATCTGACTTTCCATGGCTCAGTCCAGGGAGCATCAGAGGGTGCATGATCAGGGATGCTATTGCATTATGAATTACATAAATTCCACATCTTCCCATTAGTCCCAAATTAGTCATATGTCTAGACTAATTTGTCTAATTTCAGCATCATCTGTAGCTGCTTTTGTGACCCAGAAGTCCACTTGGAACTGTCTACTATGTACATAAGGTTGCAGGGGGTGGCTGTCACTGGGTAGTAATGAAAGCTCTAATGTAAAAATAAAATAGTATATTAAGAGTCCGGCAACATCTGATTTCCCGGAAATTCCTTCTGTGTATATGTGGTTATCATCTAGGCCTCCTCTGTCCCTGCCTTTTGACTATAACCCACCAACCTTGTGAGACCCACTCATTTGCAACCCTTATCTCCTTGAACTGGAGATGGTGGTTACCATCCTGCTGAATGCCTTGCCCAGAGACCTTTCACCCTTCCATTAGATTAATTATAGAAGCCATGGATTCTTGATATCAGAAAAACAAATATAGATTCTTATTTTTTTCTTTTTCTTTCTTTCTTTCTTTCTTTTTTTTTTTTTTTGCGGTTTTTGGCTGGGGCTAGGTTTGAACCCGCCACCTCCAGCATATGGGGCCGGCACCTTACTCCTTTTCTTATTTTTTTCTTATTGGCACTAGAAATGTTCTGCTGTGTATGTTTTATTTCATTTTTTTAATTACATAGGCATAATATACAAGGATAGCAACAATTTTGTAGTAGACTGTCAAGATAAAAATCAGTATTATTGATGATTTCCAAATACATCTACACAATCAATAACATACATACTAAAAGACAAACTTCTGGCTTTTGCAATTATGAGAGGATGAATAGATTCTTATTAGAATTTCTTTTAGATTAACCAAAAATTCACCTAAAAGTGTATAACCAGGTGTCAAGGTATAAAAAGATAAACGATAATAATACTGAGGGATTTTGACCCATAGCTGTGAAATTTTTACAGAAGATTCTCTGGGATCCAGACATGTCCTGACCCTGCTGGTCCTGAGGAGCTGAGCCCACAGCCCCAGGGACCACTGTGGCACAAGGCATGCGCATACAGACAGACCTCAGAGCTCTGTAGGGGTACTTGGATCCGTAAGAACATGCAAGCCCAAAATTTCTGCCTGTTCTGACTCCACAATGGCAGGGACCATTCCTACTAAATTAAACCCTGCACTTGGCCTACGGGAAGAGGAAGGAGATCAGAGCAGCTGGGAGAAAACTTTCCCCCAGTTCCTTCCTGGCAGGAGGGAATCTTAGTAGGGTGCTTATGAGATGGAGGCAGAGCTGAGTGGCAAGGGGCAGCAGTAGACCACACCCTGCTCACGCTGTCCTCCAGGAGGCTGGGCCTCCCTGTTTGTGAAGAATAGAGAAGCGACAGATAAAGATGGCTGCAAATTCCTTGGCACTCTTCCCTGGAAGGCTGAATCTGATTCCCAAGCTCTAGAACCTGAGCTGGCTCTGACTGCTTTGGCTGGTAGGTTACAGCAGAAGTGAAACTGCACTGGCCTTTCAGAGCACTGGAAGCTGCCACCTTGGGTCTCATGAAGCCCAGAGCTGCCATGGAAGAAGCGCTGCTGGCCTGATAGATGGAGGGGCCGTTCAGAGTGGCCCTGAGACTCCACGGAGAGGGTGAACGATCCTGCTGACATAGCCTCTGACCATCCTGCCTAGGCCACACGAGTGGAAGTGAAGCCAACTTGGACCTTCTCAACTAGCCCAGCCTCCAGTCAAAGACCACCAGCCAGTGACCCCCACTGATGCCATGTGGACAGATGAATTGGCCAACTGAGCCATGTCTGAGCTCCCAACCCTTAACAGATCATAAAATATAATAACAGTTACTGTGAAGCTACTAACCTTGCAATAGTTTGCTACAGGCAATAGATAAGAGAAAGGAAAGAATGACTGTCTCCCGCTGACTCTCTTGCACAAAGAAAGGGCCTGACAGTCTGGGGCTACTATAAAGGGCACTATTTGCTGTGTGACTTAAACAACGCACATTTGTTCCTCACAGTTCTGGAAGCTAGAAGTCCAAGATCAAGGTGCTGGCAGATTTAGCGTCTGTTGAAGGTCCCCCCTTCCTAGTTTGCAGATGCCACTTTCTTGCTGTGTCCTCACATGGTGGGGAGAGGAGGAGAAGGCTCTCTGAGGTCTCTTTTAAAAGGACACCAGATCCGTTCATTCCTGAGGGCTCCACCCTCATGACCTAATTACCTCCCAAAGATTCCACCCTTAATTGGGGCCTTTAATTAATATGATACCAGATTCCACCCTTAATTGGGGCCTGTAATTAATATGATTCCATCATATTGGGGGGTTAGATTTTAACATGTAAGTTTGGAGGGACCAAATATTCAGTCCATAACAGGACCAAATACTCAGACCCTATGTTGCTGGTTCCCTCAAGCACCAAAAACGGTACAGACCTTTTTCTGCAGAACAGGTCTGGCCATTATCTTCACAATAACAGCACACAAACCGCAGGGGCACCTAGCCCAGTGGCCACAGGAAAGCTGCTGTGGGCAGAGGGCACTCTGGATTTGCCCCCAAGGAACAGAACAAAAACCTGTGTACTGACAGGGCCCTAAGAACAATGATCGGGGCCACACTCCTTATGGATCTACACCTAAGGCAGTTTCTCAGACTTGGCTGTACATTGGAATCACCTGGGAAGGTTGAGGTCACAGTGTATGGCACACCTCTCGGGAGCGGGGCACAATTATTTATAACAGGGACTTTATTTAACAAATGCAATCAGTGTAACCTGATTCTTCGTACCCTCAATGAATCCCAAACAATAAAAAAAATAATAATTTTTTAAAAAAGAAATCCATCAATCCCTGTGACTAATATTTCTGAGAAATATCTTTTGACCCTGAGAAACTGAAAAGGTACAATAATTTGAGGTCAATAGAAACATCCTCCAACCCCTAGATGTCATAACATAAGCCAAATAATCCAAATGCAAAACATCTGCTAGGTTGGTTTTAAGAATGCAAGAAATACATTGACATTTCCATATATGATCAATAATAGCTTTTAAGATACATATATCAAGTGCAATTATGTTAAAAACTCATTGTTTCATTGTGAATATTAACCATTAAACAAAGTATTATCTTCAATGTCAGTACCTGCTAATATGTCCATTATCATTTAATAAACATTGATAATACAATAAATAAAAGAAACAAATTTTTCCTAGTGTTCCTAGGTCCCTCTCTGAGGGCTGAGCATTGAGATTTTAAAAGCTCCCCTGGGTGATTTGGAATTGTAGCTCATTTTGAGAACTACTGACCCAAGGCCCTAGCAAACATGTCCAAAGGAAAAAAATCTAAGATTACTTGAAGTTAATTTGAAACTCAAATAGAGAAAGAGCTTCGGGAGCTGATGACCCTGACTGAGAACCCTATGGCTGGAAAGGTGCAGCCCCACTACTCTGCTATGCCCTCAACTTGGCAGCCTCTGTGATAGAGAAGGGGTGGCCTCTCTTAGGGGTTAGATCATTTCCTTCCCAAGTTGAAGTCTCAACCTCCAGGACCTCAGAATGTGACCTTATTTGGAAATAGGGTCATTGCAAATGTAACTAGTTAAAGACGGGTCACCCTGGATTCAGGTGGGCCTTAATCTAAGATGATTGGCACCTTCACAAAAAGACACTCATGTGAAGACAGACAGGGGAACACCGTGTGATGGCGAAGGGACGAGTGATGAGTGATGCGTCTACTGCACAAAAGCCTAAGAATGCTGAAGATCACCAGCAGCCATCAGAAGTTGGAAGAGGAAGGAGGGCTCCCTCTAGGTTTCACAGGGAGTGGCCTTGTGGAAACCTTGATTTTGGACCTCCAAACTCCTGAACTGCAAGAAAACTTGTATTGTTTTAAGCAACCCAATTTGGGCTATTTTTTAAGAGGAGCTTTAGGAAACTAACAATACAGCCTCTCAATGGGCAGAACGGGAGCTTTCGTTCAGCTGGGCTGGACACAACAGCCTTGATCATTGCTGGCTGTGACCCTACCTGTCTGAGTGGGGCTGGCCACAGTCACTATGTAAAAGCTGCTTCCCATTCCAGAAGCGGCCAACTGGAGTGTGTTTTGCTAGGAGGGGGTCTCAGGGCTGGTACTGGGCCCAGCAAGACCACCCACACTCCTCCTCTTTTCAGAACTTTCTAATTACCACACCCCTGTTCAGGAGTGACGATGTGACCATTATAAAATAGGAAGTGGTCTACATTTGAGCTCCTCATCTGTAGAACCCCCTTCTGTCCCCCAAATGATGGCTTATGGTGAAACAAGCTCACCTGGGGAAGAACAAAAGCTCAAATTCTTTGCATGATCTTATTATCTTCGGCCTCGAGAAACCATGGAAAGGAATGACAGCCCCCCATCACTGCCCATTAATTCAGGGTTGGTGAAGGTACAGTGGAAAATAACCCTCACACACTCAAGTGGGAATGCAACTTTTCACAGGATGGGGGACAGTTTGCTAGGCCTATTGACACATTAACTATCTGAACCTATTGCTTTGTCAATGAAGTAAAACCAGTGAAAAAGTCTGCCTGGGGGTCCTGGGGTGGATCTCCATGGGGCCACATCCCGCAGAGCCAAACCATGCACCAGTTCATCTGTTCTGTATCAGCCGTCTTGAAAATATGTCCAAGATACAGCATTTGGGGGCGGGGGGCAGCAAAACAGAATGTGAAGATCTCATTTGTACTGCAAGTTATAAAGATGAGAATATGTATGTGTGTGTATGTGTATTAAAAATTATGTAAAACAAATTAGAAAATCTTAACACTTGGTGGCTGGGGTAGGAGGTGGGAGGAGAGGACCCCACCTGTAATGGAAGGCAGTGCTGCTTTGTATTCTTATAAATCCCATTTGTGGCTTTTATTATCAGTTTCAAATTGCAGCTGTAGGTGTGGCCCCTTGGTGGCTGCCTATGAGGGCCATGCACCTTGGTCGGCAGCCTCCTGGCTGTGGTAACATCCAATGGGCTGTGTAAATGATTCCCCATCCAGCCTGTGTATAGGGCCTTAGAAGCTTAAAGGGGTATATGCAGACAGTACCCTGAGTGTAGACACTGGTGTCTAGGGCTGGGTAGGGCCATGTGAGGCTGCCCGGGTGGCTCAACTGGAGCTGCACCAGGGCAGAGGACAGGCACCTGGTAGTCTTCCACTTCCGGAGAGTGGACAGGCACTGCCCATGGGTACCAAACTGTAGCCATCTGGATACAGGTGTGTTTGCTGCTCAGAGACATCCAGCACCTCCTGAATCAGCCAGGCAATCTGCTAGCCATGCAGCCTCGGTTACCTCTAATAATACAGCATGATGCTGCTCATAGTGGTGAAGCCGCTGAGATCATGAAGAACATCTGGTATACCATGTTAAGCCCAGATGTGTACAAATGAGAGATTATAAGGGTCAAGCATTGCTTACCTCTGCGATTAACAGGGTCCTTAGCTACATATGCAACATAGTCTGTTGTGTCCTATTAAAAAGAAAGGAGACATCTGTATTACTATTCACATGTGCCAGGGATACAGCACGCAAACCAGCAAGCTCATAAGGACCCAACCATCACATAGCTAAATAATCAAATGCTGCCCAAGTAACAGTCCATGTAAGACTCGAACTGTAACATGGGCAGGAATCACCCAGAGGTCTTGTGACACAGATTCCGACTCAGCAGGTCTGGGGCAGGCCTGAGGCTCTGCGAGGACGCGGACTTGCCAGTCCACACCCACACTCTGAGCAGCATGGATGAAAAGCACCTGTTCTCTTGCACATTGGATCACCTCAGAAACTTTAAAAACACTCATACCCAAGTCCCAGTGTGCAGACAATCTCATTTAACTGGTTTGAATATAAGGTCTGGGCACCAGATATTTTTAAAAGCTCCCTGGGTGACTGTCAGGTGAACCCACATGGAGAACCAACTATCATCCCTGTCTATACCCGTGGTCCTCAGATTTGAGCTGGTGTGAGAATCTTCTGCAAGGCTTGTTAAAACAGATTGCTGGGCATACCCCAGAGTTTCTAATTCTGTAGTGGTTCTGAGGCACTGCCTCAAAATTTGCATTTCTGACAAGTTTCCAGCTTCTAGTGATCCGGGGAACATACTTTGAGAACCACTGGTTTAGAAGCAAAGCAGAGTGGATGTTCAAAGATTAGTTGCAAATGCTCCCTGAGAAGTAGATCAAATATGATAACTCCTTTCTTCTTGGACCTAATTATTTTTGTTCTTTAAGATATTTAAAAATATGAGCTGTATTTAGAAGTCTCACTCTTCCATGTGAAATGAGTTTCCTAGCCTGCCTTGTTATTTCACCAGTGCATGGAGGAGACTCTGACCTCAAAAGTAGGCCAGGGCAACCACGAACATTTTAGTTTCTAATAAATAAGTAAGTATTGAGTTTCTAAAGAAATAATTCTCTTAACTCTTGAAAGCAGAAAAGACTCCTCTGCAAAGGTGATATTTTCAGCATTCAAACAAGTATCCATGGGGCAACTGGTAAAGGTTTTCCTCATTCTTGCAGGTATTTCCCAATTGGTATTGCTCCGAAGGCCTTCCAGGATGTTGATGAGCTCCCAATGTTGTCAGCACTGAAAGTGTTCTGTTGAGAGTTGCTCTATATTTTCTCTGTGGGCAGAGGAGCAATCCCCTTCTCTCTCAGCAGCGCCCCAGAAAAACACTCCAGTGAGAGACAGGATGAGGGAGAGAGCCATTGTAGGGATGGGCGGGTCACTGAGGTGGTGGGTGGTGCTGAGCACTTCTGCAAACTTCATTCCCCTGGATCTTACACAACCCGATAAGACCACGGTGGAGCAGGAGAGCTCTTGAGATAATGGCACTATTACTCTGGGTCATTTTCCAGGGAGTGGCCCATCTAAGCTTTTTTTTTTTTTTCCCACTAAGGACAGTGTCCATTGGTACATGAGCAGAGTGACTAGGGAAAGGATGTGGAAATTGTCAAACTGATCAAATTATCTTCTGGTCATTTTCATCAAGGGAGATCTGGTTAGAATCTGAAGCTATTGGCAAAAAGAAGAACTGCAGCTTGTAATTGTAGATACTCATCCTGAATTCATGAGATGTGAATGTTGGAGCGATCCACTCCAGTTTGACAAGTCACTGGAATTTATTTTTAATTTTGTGTTTCATCTCCTTTATTATATTAAAAATTAATGCAAGACTATCCAGGATCATTTAGACGACCACTGTGTTATCAAGATTTTGAGCACGATTTCAGTGCCAAGATGTGCAGTTGGTATCCAGCATTATGGGCTCCAGCTTTTTAAAGAATTAGAATGATCAGAGTACACTTTGCCCACTTAAAGCAACCTGATGTCACATTTGTACATGATGTACAACTGAAGTTTCATACATGGAAGAATTTAGTGAAAGAATCAGTGTGTGTGTGGGGGGGGTGCCCATGGTGACAGATACCAAACTCAAATGTCTCTGACCCATGTGGCCAGTCTAGTATCACACTGAGAACAGAGATTTGGTTTTGCCAATCTTTGTCCATCACAATAAATTAATGTTACTTTCATGTTATTGGATTTACAGTATTTATTTGTATTTAAATCCCAAATTTGATGGGGGTTTAGAATTCAATAAAAAGTATAAACATAAGAAGTCGAATCTTAATTTGTTTTTATACATATTCAGCTAAAAAAAATCAGAATCAGCCTTAGTTGTCTATACATGAATAATTTTTTTTAATTTTTACTTTGATCTGAGAAACTCTCTTATTACTCAAAGTTGAGTAAGAAGGGACGTAATATGTTAATGGCCAAGCTAGGACATCACTTTTCTGATGTGACATTGACCCTTCCCTGGCCCAATAGGTGAGTATATTATTGTTTAAGACAGCATTATTGTCATCACCCAGTTACATAGTGAGCACACAGAGTTTCAAAGACGGAGCTGGAAGGGGGTCATTCTATACTTGTTTCATCCCTGTTCTCACTCCCTAAGACTCTCTGAGCCTGGCCATTGTTCTGGTATTTTTTTGTGGTCTTATAATAATAACAGTAGATTATAAATACAGTATGTCCTTTTTTGGAGGGGAATTCATAATGTTTTTTAGTCTGTTTTGTCTGACATTTCAAAATACCATTTTCCCCTTGGGTAAAAGCAATAATGGCACACATACTTAGCAAGAGAACAAGGGCTAGAACCTAGAATTGTACATTTTATTTAAAACGTGTACCAATTATAATGTGCTAAAGTCATATACGGATCATTCTGGAATAGGATCTCATGCACAGTGTAAAATGCATTTGGATTGGTTAAAATGGAAAGTCATTAGGCCTCTGAAAGATTATATCTTAACTTAAGGATGATTGAATGTTTCAGATTTTTTTTTAAATGAAGAGGTGATGAGGAAATTTGAAAAAAAAATTGTATAGTTCTGTGTGTATCCTGGGGAATAAAATGGTTTTAGCACAAACCAATGTATTTTGCTTCCCATGATCAAGATATTTGTATTTCCAACTCATAATGTTGTCATTAAGACAAGGTTTCAGAAAAGTTCCTGTAAGGAACTATTAATGCAGGTGTACAAGACATCTGCCGTTTACTTTTCAAACTGAGTTACCTCCCAAATTTAGGAAACTATGATTCCAAGCTTCACAGTGGGCAAGGAATTGGATAACCACTGCAAATTAGTTAGACATAGGGATGGAGAAAGGTGTAGGTATGTGCATAGGGCTGCAGAGGTCAAGAACAGGTAGACATATATATATATGGACAGGATCTTAAGAATGTGCTTTGGATGAGTTTGATGAGGGAAGATTTCCACTTGCTAAGTATACATCTCAATGAGGTTGTTCATGTTATAATGAAGCGTAAGAAATTATAAGGATTAGAAAGCAAGAAAAGGGAAGAAAAAAAGAAAGGAAAATCATTGTGGTACACTTTTGATAAGAAGACCCTAAGTATGAAAAAGGGTCTCCAGGGTGTGTCCCACCTTTTTGCTTTTCTGCAGCACATTGGAAGAATAAGAGTTGTCTTGGGCCACACATTAACTACACAAACACTAATGAAAGCTGATGAGCGAAAGGAAAGTTCCATGCACATTTATGATATCTGACACCACAGATAAACAAAACAGTCCTCAAATAATCTGCATATGGCCCGTGGGCTGCAGGTTGGACACACCTAGATTCTAAGCCATTTAAGGTTATAGAATCAGTGATCTTGAGTCATCCTTTAGCACTTTAGCATATAAGGCATATAAGGGCAAAGAACCACCTGTAGGGGTCAAATCCCTTCCCCTGACAAGTGCCTTGGCTCAAGGGTCTGATGAGGGCTCGCTGGAAAGCAGGGGTACCCAGGGCCCTTGTGGCAGTCTGTGCCAGTTCTGGCAGGAACAATGCCCAGAGTGGCCACCGTGCCAGCCCCTGGTGCCTGCCCAGGTAGAGCATGGGAGGAAAGGTAGGAAGGGCATTGAGAAAATGCCATTCCTGAGTTGGAACTAGACCAGGTCCCTAGCCTTGAGACAAAATTACTAAAACATGCTGATTACTCAGGCGACCTTGGACCAGTAAGCTTTTATGTAAAATCTGAAGGTTGCCTACTCAAAATTTGACCAAATAATGCAAAAACGAAAATAATAACAAAAACACTACCTATAACACATTACTTTATTACAAAAAGGCTATTTAATACTAACAAAATTTTTTAAAAATCTTCTTGGGATGTAAGATCATTTTTTTCAGCTAAATAACTTTAGCTCCAAGGAAAGCTCACTCTATCCTTCTAATGTTAACATTTTCCCCCGGACTGGTGAGAACTTTGTCCGGACCGATGAACATTAACACGAGAGCATTCCAGAGGGTAAGCCTTTGCCCACTTCACCCCTAGAAAGGGCTGACTCTGCATTCTTCCTTACTGTGTGTCCCTGATTTCCTGCCTGGTTTCTTTGAAGGTCTGGACCATCAGCAGTGAGCAGGCAGGTAGGGCGTGATGCCGGGAGCCGGAGATGCTTTTCTTCGTGACACTACAGTTTAGAGATGGCCATACTGATACTGAAACGCTGACATCATGTTGTGGCATTCCTGCCCAAATATGGGAGGAGTACATTCCCTTGTTAGTCCACCTTCTTTATTTAAGAAGCAAGGCAAAAATAGAACATTCCTCATTCTGTTCTCCATTCTCCCTCTCTCTCTCCCTCTCTCTCGGCAATGCCTTTCTTTTTGGCAAAGCAAACTGTTAAAGGGCTAGTGTTAATAAGAGAGAAAAATGTCAATTTTAAATGTTTATGAATAAACCAGACTAAGTAAATTCACAGCCTTTACGTAGACTTAAAATATAAAAATGGAGGTTCAATAGAAAAAAAATTGACATAGAGTGATGATGAGAAAAGTCCTTAGACCTCTGACACCTTAGGAGTTGTTTTGTCACCCATGAAGAAGACAATACCTCCAAGATTTATGATAGCTTTTAGCTAATGAAGTGAAAATTAATGGTAGGTGCTTATCATAGGTTACCCCTAAAAAAAAATGTTAGTTAAGAAGATCTTTTGAAATCAGGAGGGAGAAACCAGTTGGCATCATAATTTACTTTCCTTGTAGTGTTTTATGAGGTGCAATTTAGGACAGGGGTCCCTTCTGAGACACCCCCAACAAGAGCAGAAGAAACAACCCCAAGGGTACTTACCGGGTCTCCCCCAGAGGCGAAGGAGATGGATCTCATGTGATGATTTGCTATGATCTGCCAGACCCAAGACAGAAACAAGATGTGCTGTTAGTCCCCTTTCCACATTTTGGATAGCAAAGTGTTTATTGGCAGGCATTATACACTGACACATTTTCCTGAGAGTTGGTACCCATATGAAAATAAAAATTATCAAAGTTCTCACAGTAGATAACCTTTCATAATCTGATGGTGGCTGTCTAGCTGCTTTGCCAGAATGATCTAATTTAAGCGTGAGAGCAGACTGTGATGTAAGAACTATTGTAATCCCATTTCACAGGTAAGGAAACTGAGTCTGCAGTGGCCAAAAGGCTACCTCAAAGTAACAACAGCTAGTAAACAGGAGAACTGTAATTGAGCCAGGGACTTGACAACTATGTCTCTTCTGGAAGTAAACTGTCTCACCCACACACCAAGACATCTCAACTTACAGATTCTGTTCCCTGAAACATACCAGAATGTCTGATACAGACATCACAGATAGAATGAGGGGAAACTTGCCTGTCCTCCCTTTTCATCCCGTTTGTATCATTTGCATATAAGCTAGAAAACTGGCCTCTAAGATTCAAAGTCAGTGCCATCTAGAGCACTCTTGTAATTTATCAATTTAAAAACCAGAGGGGACAATCCAAGTTAATTTTAAAATGGGAAATTTCCATTAGCATGCAATGGAATTTAGTAGACACTGAGTAAATTAGAAGCTGCCCTAAATTTACAAAGCTACATAAGTCTTCCATGCTATTTTTATCTTTTTCAAGACAATGTAATGACATTGAAGTAAATTTCCAGGGGTGGGAATAGAGCTCTTGTCTCCATTGCCAACCTAACTGAGTTTATTTCTATAGTTCCCGCAGGCCTTTCTCCTTGGGCAGGCAGAATTTACTCAGCCATAATCATACATCCCGGCAATCTGTCCAAACATACTCCTGTGAAACTTGAAATGAAATATGATTGAATTATAAAAGAAAATAAGATCATTTTTAATTCCTGCTTTGGTCACTGGCCCTTGCAGAACTTCAGGATCTAGACAAACATGAATATATAAGTCAAAAGAAAATGAGGCTGGCCCCATAGCTTGTGGCCAAGCTATGTGTCACCGAGTCCGGGCTGAGTTAAGCTAATAATGTGGCCCTTCTCAGCTCTCTGGAGTCCAGGGGTCAAGGTAGAGGGCTCCTAAGAGAACAATGAGGAAATAGCACTCACCAAATAATGATAAACTATGGCTCCCAGATTTAAAATGTTTACTTATTTAATTAGTGCTTATAAGGCAGCTCTACAACTAGGAATTGGAATTAAATTGGAAGTTGTGATTTGAGAGAAAAAAAAAAGAAGCATATTTGGCCAACACGATACAAGATCTTTGTGATTGTGTCACTCCTTTCGGTAAGATAAAAACTGAAATGGGGAACAAGAAAGTTAGAGCCAATTGGTCCAAAGCATGTGTTTCTGCTCTGAACATTTTGTCCTGTTTCTTCCACTTGCAACTCCGAAGAGGAAAGTGGGTGTTATCTTTCTGCCGTCTCTCTGGGTGGAGAAGGGAAGTCACTGTCCAGCCTGCTGTTCTCAATTTGCTACAGTTGGGCCCATGTCTGCTTTGCTTTGAAGACTTGCCATCACACTACCAGTCCCTCGGAGCCCAGCACTCTGCCCCACCAACCTAATCCCCAGGGCCAGAAAGCACCCGCTGGACACTCCCACCCTGCTGCCACGTCTGAAATTGGAGCAGAACCGACCTGACACCTCATCTCAGTGCTTTCGCTTTTACCAGGATGCACAGGGGGATTCTGGTAGGAGAGCTCACAGGACTGAGGCACTTGAGGACTAAACAAAGGTCCCCAAGTCATACACAAAAGAACTCACTGAAAAAAAAAAAGGAACTCACTGGCTATGAGGGGCATACAGAGCCCAGCTGCTGGGCCTGAGATCTCACCAGAGAGAGGTTGGGCCTGTCCAGCATTCTGATCCACAACCTCCATAGCAGAATAAAAGGATAATCCATTGATTCCATTAGGGCAGAAGAATCGAGGGAGAAGTGGTATCTAGTTATGGCAAAACAAAGCCTGGAAGCTGCTTCTCACTTCTGCATTTCTATACTGGATCTAGGATTTATTGCAATCACTTGGGTGGAAGGTGGAGGAATAAATGAAGCTTGGGGACGCTGCTTCCTTACCCGAGTAATACAGAAATCAACACATATAAACATGTCTAGCAACATAAAGGCCACCACATGATCCCTGGTAACACACAATCAGAATAAGGCAGTGTCAGGCAGAGGTCATGTCTGAGCCCCAGAAGGGGAGCCCGGGCCAAGCTCTCGTGTGACCTTCAGAACTGCCTTATTAGTAGTCAGGACAGCTACTTATACACCCACTTTTCGAGCTGAGGAAATGAACAATGGACAGATGAGAGAACCCTAAGAGGCAGACACTGAGCAAGAACACAACTAACCCAAACAGAATTAGCCTTCATAAACACCGTGGCCGTGCCATCCAGGTTAGCTCCAGATTCCTTCCACAGGGCTATGCCACACACATGCCACATCCTCAGCCCTATCACACCATGTACTGCCAGATGCCCCAAAATGACAAGGCTATTAAGGGGAAAAAATACTGTCAATGAGACTATGACATGCCTTCCACTTCAAAGGTGGCAAAATAAAATGTGGCCAATGAAACCATGACATATGGTACAAATATTTAAAACATGGGCAAGAACACTAAGGGGAGACTTCAAACCCACATCACCTTTTCTTACACTGTAAGTAAACCCAATGATTTTATGCATTATTCTCCCACCCAAAGGGTAGTTAATAGAAAAATTACAGAGAACCAGTTTCACCCATCGTTTTCTCAGTGATCCTTCAAAGTGGTCGGAGTCCATAGACAAGCAAAGACTTGATGCAAACATATTCCACATGAGCTCAGGACAGTGGTGAGAAGGACACCTGTGGAACCCCCAGTGTCTGGAGTTGAGGGCAGGGACAGGAGGTCTGAGCACCCACAGACCTGTTTGGAGTCGGGTGTCCGCAGGTTCAGACTGGCGGTGGAGATGGTCAAGGAGATGCTCATCCCTGCGAACTGGAGGTTGCTCTTTCCCAAGATGCTGGATAGCATTTTGCTTGGAGGCTGTGAAATCAAACAGTGGTATTTTAGCTGTTTATTTACTGAAGGTGACACTATCTGGGACTTTGTGTCAGTCCTATGTAAAAGGGTAGGGACACCAATGTCTGCTATACACTCAAATCCTCAATGACTGTCCCCCTCCTTAGACATTGGAAGACCAAGGGAAATGAATGTGCTGGAAGGGTGGGATTCAAGGCTAATATACACATTCTAGCATATGCAATATTTAGACTGCAAAGCATATAATATGCAAATACTGAGATGAGGACTCTTGCAGGCAGTCAGAGGGTAGTCAGAGATGTTGTCTCATGGGGGTCTCTTCTAAGTAAACCCCAGGGGAAGCACCACTACAGCTTTGCAGACTCAGAAACCTGGTTTCACCACACTGAAAGTCCAACCATCTCTCAGGGGAGGACTAGAACATACCAGAGCCATCCCAAAGAGTTGTGAGGATTCTTGTTGATGAAGGTAATGGACCACAAGTCCTTTGGCCCAAACATCCTCCCTAGTCAAGGCTTCATGGACTGTCCAATTAGAATCTGATGGGCCTAGAACCAGCTCAGGATGGGGAGCCAGAGATGTCCTTGGCACAGGACAGACAGACCATGTTTTCCAGCCAAGAACTTGTGTCCTGGGCTCCTGGAAGGGCACTGCCAATACCTAGGACCAACCCATCATTGGGTTTGGATCAGAATGCTCTTTCTTGATGCACTAATAAGTTTCTAACTAAGGACACACTGTTGTTAATCTCCTGAAGGAGCTATGTATGAACAACATGCCCATGAAATTAAGGTCAGGAACACCTGGGTGGAGCCCAGAATCCATGTGCACCCCAGAACCATGAGGGTATCCAGGGCTGGTTAGCACCACCTACCTCTGAAAGATGAGATTCTCTATCTCTGTTTGCAAACACCTTCCTACTTCCTGGATTCAAGATTCTAGAGGCTTACACCAGGTGCTGTGGCTCATGCCTATAATCCTAATACTCTGAGAGGCCGAGGTGGATGAATCACTTGAGCTCAGCCTGAGGAAAAGCAAGACCCTGCCTCTTATTAAAAATAGAAAAACTATCAAGGCATTGTGGCAGAGGCCTATAGTCTCTCCATAATGGGACTTGGGAGGCTGAGACAAGAGAATCGTTTGAGCCCCAAAAGTTTGAGGTTGCTGCGAGCTGTGATGCCACAGCACTCTACCTAGGGCAACAGAGGGAGGCTCTCTCTCAAAAAAAGAGATTCTGGAGCCTTGTTTTGTCCACAATATCTCACAGGGACTAACCAGAATATAGGCTGGCACATCTAAGTCATTATTCAACTTCTCTGCCTAAAACTCAGCTATTCTAAGATTAGCCCACATCACAAAGTCCCAAAACCAGAGATGCTGGCATGGATGTGGATAAAAGGGAACATTTCTGCACTGCTGGTGGGAATGTAAACTAATACGTTCCTTTTAGAAAGATGTTTGGAGAACACTTAGAGATCTAAAAATAGACCTGCCATTTGATCCTACAATTCCTGTACTAGGTATATATCCAGAAGACCAAAAATCACATTATAACAAAGTTATTTGTACCAGAATACTTATTGCAGCCCAATTCAAAAGTGGTAAGTCATGGAAGAATCCCAAGTGTCCATTGACCCACAAATGACTTAATAAATTGTGGTATATGTATACCATGGAATATTATGCAGCTTTAAAGAAAGATGAAGACTTTACCTCTTACATGTTTACATGGATGGAGCTGGAACATATTCTTTTTAGCAAAGTATCTCAAGAATGGAAGAAAAAGTATCCAATGTACTCAGCCATACTATGAAACCAATTTATAGCTTTCTTATGAAAGCTATAACCCAATTATAGCACAAGAGTATGGGGAAAGGTGAAAGGTGGGGGAGGGAAGTGGAGGCGGGAGGATAGGTAGAGGGAAGGTAATTGGTGGGACCACATCTACGGTGCACCTTACAAGGGTACATGTGAAACTTACTAGGTGAAGAATATAAATGTCTTAATACAATAACTAAGAAAATGCCATGAAGGCTATGTTATCCAGTTTGATGAAAATATTTCAAATTGTATATAAAACCAGCACATTGTACCCCATGATTGCATTAATATACACAGCTATGATTTAACAAAAAAAATTATTCCCTAGGTATGTGAAATCCCCCAGTCCTAAAGACAGACGCCACCTGCAGCAGCACAGCCAAGCACCACAAACAACCACTCAACCTCAGGGTAGATTCAGAGGTTCTCTAAGTCGAGTTATCCCACAATTCAGGTTAGGCATAGAAAAGTCTTGATGTGGGTCTTTAACTAAGCATTTACCAGGCACTTAACTGAAGAATTTTTCCCACTTTCTCTTAATCCGGGTTTTTTCCCTTTCTGGTTCAGGCACCTAATTTAGGATAAAGAATCCTAATACAGCAGCTGAACCTGCAGCCTCTGAAGCTAGACCGTGCAAGCTTGGTTTCCGACACCACCTACTACCTGCATGTAGCTATTCATCTCTGAGCTTCAATTGTTATCACCTGTAACATGGGGATATCCAGTGGTGTTCTAGTGCTGGTTTGTGCCAGCTAATGAGGTCCAATTATTAAATTTAGGAATTTTATAGTCTGGCCAATTAAACATTAATTATTAAAAATTAATTTATATAACTTACAATAAAATAGTGTTTAAAATGGATAGTAAACACTCAATATGCATCACTTCCTAATTGTTTTGCTCTATTACTATTAACTCTGCTTTCAGCTGACTTATGTTTACTGGGCCTGTATGGTGGTAATATTACATAAAGAAGAGGTATTGGACTCCTCTTCCTGACTCTCTTTTCGGGGACAGCATGTTGAGAGCTCACCATCAGCCACTGTGGAAGCATTTACACCACAGAAATTGGCAAATACTACAAATTCAGAACTCTCATTTTCCTTCCCAACCCCGAGAGTGGATGTTAAACATTTACCAGCACACCCTTGAAGATGTCTACCATAAAGGATTGTTATAATTCAGTGAATTGATGGATATAAAGTGGTTGGAGAACTTTCTGGCCCTGTTTTAAGAGTTTGTTGTTATTATCTTCTTCAGGGTTTAAGCCACAGTGAGTGACCAGGGGATCTACTTCCAGGACAGTGACAGTTAACTGTCATCAGCCTCACAGGAGAAAGAGAAATCTAAGGTCTTTCTGCTTTTAGAAGTGACAAGAGTCAGGCCAGAGGAAGGGGACAATGAACAATTCTCTGTGAGTGATGACATGACAGAGGGAGGGGAGTAAGGGAGGAATCCCAGCTAAGGACAGAGCATTGAGGACAGTACCTTTCTCTTCTTGAAGGCTCCTTTGGCACTGGGTACGGCTTCGCAGACTCGGCTGATGGCTTCCCTTGGGAGGACAGGAAGAGAGATCCATTTTATCATGTGTTAGTCAAGATTACAGAACCCAGGGGCACTACACTTGCATGACTAGAGAAAATACCCTCTGTTTATCTTAGCATAGCAAATAAACAGCTGCCCTTTCAGGAATCAGCCAATTTCTCTTCTAAAACATAAAACTAAGTAAAACATAAACAGGCCATCTCTGCCTGGCAGACAACCTAGTTGTCTTTGCTATGGCAATTGTGTGCCAATACTGTTATATGTACCAGGGCCACATCTTTTATGTAACATTTGGCTAAGATTCCATTTTTTAAATCAGCACCCTAAAATGTTCTCTTTTCAGTGTTCTCTTCACTTCTGTGGTCAGAACATTGTATGCCCACGCCTAATCCATCACTAGTACAAATCAAAAAACCTTCTAAAGTGAGTTAGCAAAGTATCTCAAGAATGAAAGAGAAAGTATCCAATGTATTCAGCCTACTATGAAACCGAGTTAGAAGGGAATAAATTTAGTCCTCTGAACTTCATCTCCAGCTTCTGCAGTAAATACTGTAAAATCCAGAGGTGTTGGAAGAAGGGGAGGACCTCTAGTGGCGAAGGCGCCAGAGTGAAGTTATGTGTAGGGCAGCTGCAGGGCAGCACTGGCTGGGCAGCTACCATGGCAGCCACTATGTATGCAGTGAGGGACCAGAGAGGCAGGGGTCTAACACACAGGCTTCCCGGAGGAGGAGGGCTCAGGGAGGATGAGGAAGCACTACACGATGGCGGCAGTGAGGACCAGGAGGACGGAAAGGGGATGCTGAGGAGCAAATGCGCCTGTGACTCTGCCTATGTGAGAAAAGGCTGGGAGATGGCCAGAGGTGGCTCCTCATCAGGGGTCCAGAAAGGAGCTGGGTGGAAGTCTCAACTCTCACGTGGAGGAGGAGAAAATTGCAGGACATAGACAAAAATAAACAGAGATTTGGAGACATAGTAAATGGGAAAGAAGATAATAGGTCCTCGGAAACATTTTACAAACTTTCCAAGATGAATATTTCTTTAAATTAATTCTTGCCATCTAGAGGAAAAATAACCACTGTCACAGTACAATGCTGTCAAAGGAAATATGTTCATGGCAAGTGAGACCATTAGGACAAGTTTTCCATTTGCCATTTGATTCATTGTAGAGAGTGAGGAAGTTATAAGTTCAGATTCCAGGAAACCAATAAAGTGGGCTCTGAAACATCATGACTTGGAAAATGTGGAGGGAGAAGCAAATATTTTTCATGTTGATGCTTACTTGTATTTACTTCATAATACTTTTCTGACTGTGGTTCTACCAAAGTGATCAATCATGTATCATCCAAAGTACTTTCTAAAAGTAAATCTTATTGATGGCCAACCTGTCTCTTTATAGAACTATGTGAGCTCCAGTATCTGTATTTTATCTATTTAATTAGAAAGAAAGAAAGAAAAAGAGAGAGAGAATACCGAAAAGAGGAAATTGTTTTCAAAATGAAGCTGTTCAAGATGTGGGCAAAGTGTTAATACTGTTGTGCTCTGGAATGAAACAACTTTTTAAGTAATAAAAATGTTGCATCTGTGTTTTAACGTTACTTGGTGATTATTTTACATAAAAGGCAGAGGAGCATGATAATTAAGTGGTCAGCATCTGAAGTCAGATGAAAATTTTCATCTCTAACATATTTAATCATTGGCAAGTTATTTAACCTCTCTAGACCCCAGTTTGCTAATTTTTACAAAAGGAGATGATAATAGTGCCTATGTCATGTTCAAGCATGAAATGGACTAGATGTATACCTGAAACAATGCCTGGCATAGAGTGCGAACACAGGAAGCATTAGCCAGCACTGCCTTGTGCCTTTGGCCTTACTCACCAGCCATTTGTTTAGGGAGGGTTTATAGTGTGCCGAGAACTGTGTTAGTTTCAATGGATGCAAAGATGGATACAAGAGGATTTCCACCTCTATGCACATTTGGTTCTTTTCCATCAGACGCCATGGTTCAGCAGAAGTACTCCACGCTACAGCATGGTTAAAGCACTTCCCTGAACTATTTGGGCACCAGTGATTTCAGATCTCTCACAGTGTTGTTCATTAGTGCGGAGACTAACACTTCCACTCTTTCCAGCCCTCTTTCCAAGGTGACATTAAGTTTTGTTCGGCTGGATTATCTTGATGTCAGGTATTTCCCTTGATCCACCAGGCAACATTATAAAGTCAGTGAGATTATCTCAGTAGTCTCCTCCCACTTATGTGTAGCAAACCTTTCAAAGCTGAGTATTTGCACCACTGCCTCAGGGGTCTTTTTTTTGCTAATTTATTAGATTTCTGTGTTGTGTTGTATGCATTATTAACAATTGTATTTTTCTTCCCAAGTATTTTTTTTTAAATAAAACTTTATAAAATCTGATTTCCATAAGCTGGAGAGAAATATTAAAGATTAGAATTTTCAGAGTTACACCAAACTGAGGAGAAGACGTGTTTCGGGAACAACAGTTATTCGCTATCTTTTAAAGCACATCCCTGTGTCTCCCAGTGCTTGGATTATGAAAGAGTTCAAGTAGTTCTGCTCATGGCGGCATTTGCACATTGTCTGAAAAGATTCTAAATTAAGCACTGCAGGTTCAAAAACATTGGTTGAATAGATGAAAATTGTTGGTGGAAGGGACATCATGTCCTTTTGAGTATAACCACAGTACATTAAAATGGACAGATGAGCAGTCATGATGACCTCTGAGAAAAGATCACAAAGGAAAACGTGTACAAAAATAAATGAGGAGGAAATGAAAATAGCAAGGCACTTACATTTAAAATAACTAAGTGAAGTACCAAAATGATTAAGCGAAAAGCTACTTTAACACCAAGGAAGCTCTGAAGAGTGAATGGAATTGTTGAGACGAGGTGAATTGTTAACTGTCAAGAAAGACGGACAGTGGCATTCTGATCGCATTGCTTGCCACCATATCCGGTGTTTGTTATGGGAAATGGGAACTGTGCAGATGAGAAGACATCTTCACGAAGCAAACAACCACTATTCAAAAAGAGAGGTTCCATCCCTCAACTTTATAAGCATGTAAAGATCAATAATAAAATAAATCTGATACCCAAAGTGGTTGTTATTATATGACACATACCAACGTTTCTGAAATGAGATAGTTAAAAAAGTAAAAATCATATTTGGGGTGTACGTGAGAATTGTTAAAATCTCCCCACGAATTTGATGTGCAAAACAGGAAAGTTGGCGATGATTTGGTTAACAGCAACAAATTAATGCTATAATATTGTATAGTTTAGAATATGGTTTTAAAGACATTAAGATTTTTTTCAGTGTAGAAAAAAGTCTCCAAGAGAATAAGACAAGCCACAAATTAGAGAAAAAAATATTTACAAAAGACAATATGATGAAGAATGGTTAGCGAAAATAGAAAAAGAATTTTTTTTAATTTTTACATATACATGTGTTAATTAGGTTTCCACTTTTTGCCTTCACAGAATTTAAAAGGCTTAAAATTTAATAACAATAAAAATGTTTAAGATAAGGACTAGCAACAAACCATGTAAAGAATGAATGAAGATAAATACATTCAGAAAAGAAAACAGATGATTACTGCATCAAAATATTAAGCAATATT